>QODF01000012.1:2386637-2466637 GCA_024372805.1 Oostethus manadensis
GAACTGCGGCCCAGGGTGTCCTGGTGCCAAGTGCACATGTGGACACCCTTATGCTTGAACATGATGTTCGTTATAGACAATCCGTGACGAGCACAGAAGTCCAATAACAAGACACCGCTCGGGTTAAGATCAGGGGGGCCGTTCCTCCCAATCACACCTCTCCAGGTCTCTCTGTCGCTGCCAACATGAACATTGAAGTCACCCAGCAGAACAAGGGAATCCCCCAAGGGAGCACTCTCTAGTACTTCCTCTAAGGAATCCAAAAAGGGCGGGTATTCTGAACTGCTGTTTGGCGCATAAGCGCAAACAACAGTCAGGACCCGTCCCCCCACCCGAAGGCGTAGGGAAACTACACTCTTGTTTACTGGCTTAAACTCCAACGGGCAGGCTTGGAGCCGGGCGGCAACAAAAATTCCCACCCCTGCCCGTCGCCTCTCATTGCCGGCAACACCAGAGTGTAATGAAGTCCAGCCCCTCTTGAGAGGACTGGTTCCAGAGCCCTTGCTGTGCGTTGAGGTGAGTCCGACTATATCTAGCCGGAATTTCTCCACCTCATGCACCAGCTCAGGCTCCTTCCCCGCCAGAGAGGTGACATTCCACGTACCAACAACTAGCTTCTATAGTGAGGATCGGACCGCTCAAGGCCCCTGCCTCTGGCCGCCACCCAGTTGTCTTTGCACCCGACCCCTTTGGCCCCTCCCACGTGTGGTGTGCTCATGGGAGGGGGGACCCACGTTACCCTTTCGGGCTGTGCCCGCCCGGCCCCATGGGTGCAGGCCCGGCCAGCAGACGCTCGCCATCGTGCCCCGCCTCTGGGCCTGGCTCCAGAGGGGGGCCGCGGTGACCCGCGTCCGGGCGAAGGAAAACGAAGTCCATTGTTATTGTGCATCATTGGGGTCTATTGAGCCACTCTTTGTCTGGTCCCTCCCCTAGGACCTGTTTGTTATGGGTGACCCTACCAGGGGCATGACAGCCCCCGACAATTTAGCTCCTAGGATCATTGGGACACGCAAACTCTTCCACCACAATAAGGTGGTGACTCAGGGAGAAGTAAATTGTGAATTATATAATTATAAATTGTGTTTATTTGTATCACTATTATATTTAATTATTACATTTTGTTTTAACATCAGAAAGTTTGCTCATAATAGTTTATTATATTGTTTGTTAAAGTTATGATATTGGACTGTCAAAGTTAAGTGTGAAACTTAAATTGTGTCAAACGTAAATTAAAGCATTCTATTTTATGTTACTTATTTACTATTGTGTAGAACTATTGCAGGAACAACATCAAATTAAAAGCACAAAATGAATAGAGAGCCATGATCCACCAGTACAAGCCTGGACTTTGTTTTTCAGAGACGTTGTGCACCACAAGTACTGTATGCCTATGTTACGTTACTTCAATATTTGTACCCAGTAAGGTCATCAGACCTTACTATTATGCTTTCCCGCATAGTATGAGCATTCGGGACCAAGTACAATTGGGTCAAACAGTGCTTGCCGCCTTCCTGATTTCTTTTTTCGTCACACTTAAATATTTTATTTTCATCAAACAAATTTAAATATTAGTCAGCTGGCAAAAATGAAATATTAGTATGATAACACAACTGAACACAAAAAGCCATTTTTAAATAAAACTGTTTATTATCAAGGGGAAAAAAATAAATAAATCCAACAACAATTGCAACAACTGCAATCAAGCCTTTGCGATAACAATGACTCTCTCAGTGCTATGCAGGGATTTTGGCCAACTCATGTTTGGAGTATTGTAATAATTCAGCCACACTGGAGGATTTTCCAGCCTGAAGCGTCTTCTTAAGGTCATGCCACAGCATCTCAATAGAATTCAGGTCAGGACTTTGGCTAGGCCACTCCAAAGTCTTTATTTTGTTTTTCTTCAGCCATTCAGAGGTGGACTTGCTGGTGTGTTTTGAAACATTGTCCTGATGCAGAAACCAAGTTTGGTTCAGTTTGGGGTCACAAACAGATGGCCGGATATTCTTCTTCAGGAGTTTTTAGTAGACAGCAAAATTTAATGTTCCATTTATCACAGCAAGTCTTCCAGGTCCTGAAGCAGCAAAACAGCCCCAGATCATCCCACTACCACCACCGTATTTTACTGTTGGTATGATCTTCTATTTCTGAAATGCGGCATTACTTTTACGCCAGATGTAATGGGACACACACCTTCCGAAAAGTTCAACATTTCTCTCACTCTCTTACCATTATTTTCCCAGAAACAATGGGGATCATCAAGATGTTTTTTGGCAAAATTGAGACAGGCTTTTTTTGTTTAGCAGTCATTTTTGTATTAGAACTCAGGCAGGCAGTGTCTTTCTTATGGTGGAGTCACAAACACTGACCTTAACTGAGCAAAGTGAGGCCTGCACTTCTTTGGATGTTGTTGTGGGATCTTTTCTGACCTCTTGGATGAGTCGTTGCTGCTCTCTTGGGTTGAATTTGGTTGGGAAGGTTAACTACTGTTCCATGCTTTTGCTCTTTGTGGGTAATGGCTCTGGAGTCTAAAAGCTTTATTATAAATGGTTTTATAATCTTTTCCAGACTGCTAGATGTCAATTAATCTCAGTTAAATTATGTTTTAACGAGGGGGCATGTAGGTTTGGATTTTTTCTCCTGTAGTAATAAAAGGTTTCATTTTAAAACTGCAATTAGTTTGATGATTGGATGATCTGTCCGCGGCAGATTCCCTTTTTGATTTATAGTAAAATGAGCAAATTAGCAATCTTGAATATAAATGTCCACCCGAGCATTTTCCAAGTTTTTCTTTCTGTTCTTTTGAACTGGTCCGGAAACTTTACAGATCGCCAGCAACTTTGTTTTTGTTAAAAACAATTACAGACCGAGGGGGGAATTTGCATACTGTATGAATATATAAACACATTTATCATGTAGGCCGGAAAAAAATTAGCTCCCCCTCCTTGAATGACCAGCAGCCCCTTCTGCGTTCTAAATATTTTAGAGGTGATTTGGTTCCTTGTGTTGTACAGAATAACCTGAATTTTAAAAAACCATAGTGAAAACGTGTGCTGATGGCATCTTTTGCCAGATTCTGGATGACGGTGGCGACCTGACCCACTGGATCTACAAAAAGTACCCCAACCAGTTCAAGATGATACGAGGCATTGTGGAGGAAAGTGTTACGGGAGTCTATCGGTTAGTTGTGCTCAAAGCTTTTGATGTTAAAATTTTAACAGCAAGTGGTATAGAAAATGAATGAATGAATTATTACCATTAAACACACCTCCATCTTTGTGGCAGCCTGTACCAGCTGTCTAAGGCCAGTAGGTTGAGTGTTCCCGCCATAAACGTCAATGACTCTGTGACAAAGCAGAAGTTTGACAGCCTCTACTGCTGTAAAGAGTCCATACTGGACGGGTGAGTGCGCACACACACACGCACACCCGCAGATACAAAAGCTGACTGTGCTTTCAGGCTGAAGAAAACCACAGATGTCATGTTTGGTGGCAAACAAGTGTTGGTGTGCGGCTACGGTGAGGTCAGTAAACACGAGGCAATGGCGTTTGATCCTTGCAGACACTTCAAGTAGCTGCTATTGAATGGCATTAATAACACCAGTGGGGTTCTTGTTCTGCTGTGAAGCTACATTTTCTGGACATTGAAAGCAGTATTGAAAAGACATGTGCTCCAATTTGAACCTTGACCTAATCAATCTTGTTTTCAAAATGAAGAGGAGCTAGGACACGGGTAACGATTTGACCTGTGACCTCAGCCATCTTGCACCATGCACGATTCAAGAGGGACCGGGCTTTTGCAGTAGCTGCACCAAAACTTTGGAATGAGCTTCCTTTGCACATTAGACAGTCCTCTTCTGCACCTGTTAAATCTCTTCTGTTTATTGCAGCTTTTGGCCCAGTTTGAGACGTTGACATTTCGTCACATTATTTTATTGATGTTATTTTTGGACCTGTTTTATTCCTGTAGCACTTTGGTCTACCTTGTTGTTTTTAAAGTGCATTATAAATAAAGTTACAATTACAGTTACAAGAATCTCATGCAAAATGAACGCTATATTGATGTTGCAACAATAATGTGTCGCTAGAGCAGTTGTTCTCAGTTATTTGAAAACACCCCCACCACCACCAAATTGAGAACCAGACCATAGTATTTATTTTTCTGTGCAAACCACTGTATGAGTTGCTGCATTATTAAAATAAATAAGATGAGCGGAGAGAACATCTGCAACGACTTCAAACAATTTCCAACTGAAGCTTGTTAACTCAACTTATAATTGAATTCACTGGGATGTGCATTTTTATGGGCTCAAAACTTTAAAAAAGTGGACACAGTGATCACTAGTCACTAGTCAGTCATGCTCATTTCTTGTCAAAAAAGGTATATGAGTTTTTAGTATGTTTTGTGCAGATATATATCTTGATTTCCTGCCGTATTCATGGTAAACTCAAGGGCTGTGCGTGCCTTGTCCTCTTATCTCATCCTCCCCCGTCAGGTCTGTTCCTTCTACTGGGTCCAACAGGCAGCCTGTTGCTTATTTTAACCGCTGCTGCCATCTAGCGAGAGGCTTGTGTATCGCACAAGCCTCTGTCCCCCCGCTGCCTCTTACTCTGACCCCTCATCGCTCACTATTTGAGAAGTTCTACAGTGTAGTCTCGTTATGAGCACCAATTGTGAGAAAAAAATCTAGATTATGTCACTTTCAACACACTGTTGTGGGACCGCTGGGATTTATTTAAAATGGTTGAAAAATACTGTAGTATATAGTTATAATACTAAAACACAGGACCATTAAAGCTAAATGAAGTACCTTCTGCGGCCCTTGCAGGTTGGTAAAGGCTGCTGTGCTGCCCTCAAAGCATTGGGAGCTGTTGTGTACATTACAGAAGTAGATCCTATCTGTGCTCTGCAGGCCTGGTAAGCACACTGGGAAATAAACAGCAAACCATCGTCAACAATCCATGTATTGTTGTGGTCTTTGTCTCTGTTGATTTGCAGCATGGATGGCTTTAGAGTGATCCAACTGAGTGAGATGGTCCGACACGCTGACATGGTCATCACCTGCACAGGTAAACTCATGAACACGACCACGACAAAACCTATGCAACGTACAGTATGCTTCTGCTCTTCAGGTAATAAACATGTGGTGGTGAGGGAACATATGGACAAAATGAAGAACGGCTGCATTGTCTGCAACATGGGACACTCCAACACTGAGATAGATTTGGTATGAATATTCATGTTTGTGTGTATTGTTTCTTTCTGGAAACTATAAATTGTTCATTTTCAGGTGAGTCTACAAACTGCAGAGCTGAGGTGGGAGCGGGTCAGACCTCAGGTGGACCACATCATATGGCCGGATGGGAGAAGAATAGTGCTGCTAGCGGAGGTGACAAGAGTCTAGTATACTATAAATACAAATAAAATTGCACTAAATTATTCTGGGAGATACATTTTTCACAAAATACTTTCCTTGTTTTGTCTTCTCAGGGTCGTTTGCTGAATTTGAGCTGCTCCACTGTTCCAACATTTGTCCTTTCCATCACTGCCACAACTCAGGTACTGTATAAACATCACTTACATCCGTATTTCTGTGTCTCAATACTGACACTGCTCTCGCTTATTTGTCCAGGCTCTGGCCCTCATAGAGCTCTTCAATGCTCCAGAGGGACGTTACAAACAAGACGTCTACCTGCTGCCAAAGAAGATGGGCAAGTTTCTGTCCCCAATATCAAGAACCAGCCATCATTCTTGCTTTTTTCTGTATTAATACCACACATATTAATTTTCAGATGAATACGTGGCCAATCTTCACCTTCCTAGTTTTGATGCCCACCTCACAGAGCTTACCAGCGAGCAGGCCAAGTATTTGGGCATCAGCAAGCATGGACCCTTCAAGCCTAACTACTATAGGTGAGATGTACACTTACACGCGTACGTGCATGCATTATACTACTTTTACCTCAATAAAAATCTATTTTGATGCAGGTACTGACTTACTGGACATCAAACTGAAGATCTTCAGGCTTGCAAAAGTGCATAAACTGTTTAAAAAGCATAACTTTTGATTGCTAACTAACTTTTACTGTAAGCTTGGTTTGTTTGTTTCCATCAACGTTCATATTGCTGGATTCATTTAGCTGGATGCACTCACACAGATGTAAGAGAGTTGCACTTTTCTTTTTTTACTCATTAGATAAATCGACTCAAGAGTGTGAGAAAATGACAACACACCATGGTTTATGTATTTGTGTACGTTAAGACTTCTACCCTTAAAGGCCGCACAGAAAAGGGTGAACATTTGACAGAAAATGCACCCCGAAGGTGTTGCATGTGCTATTATTAAGACCTCTCGCACAGCTCAATGGCCTCTACAAAACACCCACCGCAACTTTGGGGCATTTAGGTAAATCAACAAACGATTTTGGGACACACCTTTAAGGGACTTACAGGCCCATGTCTGTAAAATCTGAGCAAGATTGTTTAGAAAACATGGCCTCTGTCAAGCATGACTTCTCTGCAGGGGCACAGATAAAATTTAGGAACTAACTGTCCATAAGTCACTTACCACTTGACTAATAGATAGAAATGTTAGCCATCTAACAATGAGGATACAGTGCATGTATTAAAAGTGTGCTAGCATGTTTTTCAGCATTTTAAACAGAAATGCCAGTACACGTCATGTAAAAAGTAGATTTGTGTTGAAATACTACTTTATCTCCACAAGAGGGCGGTATAGCATGAACCAGGCTGTCTAGGCAAACAACTGTAACACATTAAAAGCTTTCTTTCACGGCACACTTTAGACCAGGGGTGTCAAATTCAATTGCACACGTGGGCCGAAACTCAAAGAACACTTCCGGTCGCTGGCCGAACTTGAAACTTTTATTAAACACTATGAAACTTAATGGGTTTTTTAAAACATAAACATGAATAAACCCAAACTGGAAATATTCCATAATAAATAAATTGAGACTTAAAGTACAGTATTTTGGACTCCATAAAAATATCTTCTCAAAATTGCACTAGTGAGCAAAATGTACTATGAGGCCAAAAATACCTGAAAAATACATAAAAGGTGGTGCTTTTAAGTAAACATTAAATCCACAACAAATCAAAAAATTTTTGCATTGCTGCATTTGTGTCTCCCATAAGAGCAGCTTCACCTGAAATGCCTTCACTTCATCATAAATGTCAGTAATTGGACCTGAAGATTTAAGATGCTGCGATGTGTTCCGTCAATTTTCATCCTGAAAAACTGTGGAGTCTTTTCCTTTATTGTCCATAAAAAGACAGATTTCCTTGCAGAGCTCAAAAACTCTATTGAGCACTTTCACCCGACTCAGCCAATGCACCTCTGTATGATGAAGGAACGTCAGCAAAACTCGGAATCTATTTCTCGCAAAAAACACTGCTAAAAACTGCTAAAGAGTGATGCCTTAAGCTCGCATGAAGTTCACAGTTTACGTTACAGTGCTCATTACATGTTCCATTTTAAGACTTTACCACATAGCGTTTATTGTTGTATGATGCAGTGATATACTGCTAACTGACTAGCACACTTTTCATCCTGCATCTTTGCCTGCATCTTTCCCACAAGTGCACTTTTTTGCTGCAAATCCGCCACAATAAAATTTGCTTTAACCGCAGCTTCACGTTGGCATTTCGCTTGGGTGAAAAACGTCTGTTGAGATGTCATTCTTCTTGAACTCTTGTACTTTCTGGAGCTTCCGCACCGTGCTCAGTTTTTTCAACTTATCCTTATGTTTTGTCTCTAGTGCCGTCGTAGATTAAATTCCTATAGTACAGTACAGCCATTAGCTCCACAAATAAGACACAAGGGTTTGCCGGCAATGTCGGTATACAGTACATATACTCATCCTCCCATCGGTTTTGGAAGTTTCTGTTTTCGGAGTCAACTTTTGTTTTTGACATTCTATTGTGGTTAACCGCTAGCTTCAATTTGGTGCTCCAGAAAAGACACTCGACTTGGTTGGTCAGGGACTGTTTCCAGCTGATGCTTCTGGCCTAGCGGCAGCTGTTACGTGGTAATGTGGGATCTGTAGTTTATATGTTTTCAGCGCTTCATATTGCCATGAATAATTATAATATAAAATCATCTCGGATATAATTGTACGCTGGGCCGGATTTGGCCCACGGGCTGGGACTTTGACACCCCTTTGACATTTTAATTGCACCTATGCATTTAAAGTATACTTGTAAGCCAGAAAGTGAATAGACATGACAATAACAGGCAAAATAAATCAATTAATAATAAACACAAAATTATGTCCGGTATAACTGAAGATGGCTGATGCTTTTAAAACATCAAAGCTCAGTTTTCATCCTCAGTTTTCTCTCGTATTTCAGCCTCATTAATCATAACATCCACAAGCAACAGGGTTAAATCCCTCAGAAAGGTCTAAGGACTTCTGTATGGAAATTCTATTAAAGTTGATTTTCATTTTCCTCCACCTGTTTATGACACATTTTGAAAAAAAAAAAAAGGTAATTAATATCATTGATAACCACTGATAGACATGATGACAGGAAGTCAACACAGTGATGTCACCATTGTTCTCCATTGTTAAATACTGTGTGTCTCTGATAATGAACGCCTAAAAATACCACATTATTCCTGGATTACTGTAATCCACAGTGTCCCTGTGTGACTCTGGAAAGGGTGTAAAATTTTATTTTTGAGTCGTGTGGTGGTAAGTTTTTAATTAGTATGAAATACATAATATACATTAATACAAATTTAATGGGTAATTAGTGCTTTGTCGTCAAAAGCCAGTCAGTTTTAATGACTTATTTTCTTGTGTGTGTGCATGTGTGTGCGTGTGTCCATTGGTAATCCACTGGCTAGTAAAGCACAAAGACAGATGGTCCTTGGAGACTAAATTCTCTTTTAGCAACCAGGAAGTATCAGGATTCAACGTGTGTGTGTGTGTGCGTGTGTGTGCGTGTGTGTGCGTGTGTGTGCGTGTGTCCTTGTCTTCTTGTCCCTATGGAGGGATTCTCCTTAAAGAGCTTTGATGATGCCCTTCCTCCCTGCATCACTACACGTCTAATCACCACTACCAGCTGTCAGCAGGCCATCTCCTCCTCTCCTCGTCTCTCTCCTCCCTGTCCTCACTTGACCTCAAAATCCCCTCCCTGCAGTCGGCCATGTTGAAAAGGCCAAGGACTGTGTAGTGACAATCAACATGGAATCAATGCATGGAAAAATGGAGAGGAAGATAAATGGACAATGGACGGATGTTTGGGTGGTAGACTGGTGGATGGATGGGCAAACAGACAAAGAGATGGACACATGGAGGTATTGGTGAATAGATGAAATTTTGTGTAGATAAATGAAGGGATGAACAGAGGGATGGATGCAAGGAAGAACAATGGAACGGCTAGATGAACAAGTGGTTGGATGGGTGTTTGACAAAACCATTCAACAACCCATTAGATAGTTGGTGGGGTGGTGGACAAATGATGGATGTCGGACAGAAAAAGAGGGACAGATGGATGGGTGAATGGATGGATGGACAAATAAAGGGATGTATAACTCAAAACAGGTGGAGGACAGAAAAATGGATAAATGGTTGGATGGTCAGATGGATGGATGGGCAAACACACAGATGGACAGACTGTGAGTTAGGTGGATGGCCAAATGGACAAACAAACAAATGGATGGATATACTGCTTGAACCATAAAGGGACGTATAGGTGTACAAATAGATGGATGGATAATCATTGTCAGTCTTTCCATTAACTGGTTGGATGGGCAGTGGACAGACAGATAGATGGATGGACAAAAGGCTACATGCACAGTGGTGATATTGAGATGGATGGATGGATGGGCAGCAGGCAATAGATAGATTAAAAGACGAATAGTGGGGACAGATGGATTGAAGGTCAATTGAAAGACAAAATAATAGAAGTTTGTAGTGCTGTGGTCGTTGTGTTGCTTTGAGACTCCGGGAAACTCAGGAGGGGGAACTCACTTAAAGCCCTCACTGATGTGCCTGTAGTCACTCACACTTTCACCCTGTCTACCTCAATGTTTTGTCCCTTAAAGATGTCCCACATGCCTTGCTGCTTAAATCTCTCTGTCAGTTTTTGGCAAGTCTAGAACCACCGGATCCTGCCAAGCCACCAGAGTGAGTTCTACCATTGCCAAACACTGCTGGAGAGCAGCTAGGGATCGTCAAAGCTAGGCGTCCGGTTACATCCTCTCTGAGACATGTCGGTCTCCACGGCAACCAGCGATATCGATACAGGACGGTGCAATCGATCAGCATCAACTAACACAAACCACACAATGAAGACTGTTTGTCTTGTCCCATACTGGCACCATACATGATTGCTCAAGATGAGACACACAAAGCAAAAATGTGCTAGTGCCAAAATGGGTCAAACGGCAGGTCAGACACGCTTACAGGTGGATGTCTCTGGAGGTCAGGTCTCTGCTCTGTTTATGGCCCTATGGTAATTCACTGATAATGTGCTGAAACAGTGAATTCTACCAGTGCCATACACAGAATAGGAGGAGATTCACATGGAGGACACCGTGGGACATGTCATTTTATCTTTATTTTCCTAGATAGATTACATTTGCATTTGGTATAGAGTGTCTACACGCTTTAGACCAATTTGGTACCATTGACTCCAATTAGAACAACGAGTAGATGGTTACCTTCCAAACCACCTGAAAATGACAAAAAAATATATATTTTTGACATTTTAATTAGCCTGGACTACGCTGCTGCATTGAGGCACCACCGTCCACTCCCCTTTCTTGCTCCTTCCCCCTCCCAATTCTGCTGCTTTTTTAATGCTGACCTTATCTTTTGATTTTGGGTGACTGTTGAGCGGTTATTAGTTCAGATTCAGTTCCAGAACCCTCCACATTTCTCCTTCATTTGCCATTGTTCCATAGCGACAAAGGCAGCTAACAAACTAAATGCACAAACGCACAATGCAGACATTAATATGCCTTACACACTTATTAAAGGAATTTAAAATTGTAAAATCTATAGGCACTCACCGCTAATGAACAGTAATGAACAGATGGAATCAGAGTCACAATCTAGCCTTTGGCCTGGTTGTCAGCTTCAACTGAGCTTCCATCTATTTCAAAAAGAGATCCACTGCTCCACTGCTCTGCAGGCCGCTGGGTTGTCCCAGCTTGCTGTCGGAGAAAGCATTTCTCTGAGCCACGTCTACATAATCCACAATGCTTGCTGTTGTAATTCCAGTAATGATTTACAGTCATATATTGACTTGTGTTCACCTCACTGCAAGTTTTGAGGCTGGATTGGAAGCTAGTTCTTCCGTTGCCACACACACAGGGCACATCACCATTTCCCACAAGTATGAATGTGAGCGTGGATGGTTGTTTGTCTATATGTGCTCCGGAATTGGCTGTCGACTAGTCCAGGGTGTATCCAAAGTCATCTGGGATAGGCTCCAGCATACCTCTGCAACCCTAATGAAGATAAGCAGCATAGAAAATGAATGAATAGGTGGAAAATAGTAATTTATGGTAAAAAGGTCATTTGAAACTATTTTTGTGACAGAAAATGTGACCGAAAATCCACAAATGATCTGAAAAATTGCTGAACCATGAATATGTGTGTATGCACTGTATTTTGGAATGATTTAAAAGTGAAAACCTTTATAGATTATGTTGTTGGAATAAAAATTCCCAAATTTAACTAAATCATCTGGTGACCTACAACCCTAGTTACCTTCATATGAAATCAGTTTTATTTTTTTCTCAATTATTTTTCCTAAATTCCATTTTTTTTGCACTCATTTTATTGCCATAGATTGTGTTTTTGTGTCAGTAAATAAAATGACAATAAATAAATGCAAAAAGCTCCAGATTTATTGATGCAATATATCATCGTCCACTCCATCATTGAAGTGGATGTAGATTCAATAACTCTTCCAAATTTTTGACGTAGCTGCAGATGCAATTTTAACAGCTTTATTAATGTAAGCATTTTTTATGACACACTTATTTTATTACCACTACTAAACAAGATGTGCACCGCCCATATTTTGAAACCCCAAAGCATGATGTATGTTGGAAATGTGTTTTGACTGTTGCTAAGTGAGATAGCTATCCGAGTACCTCTTGTAGCCATGGCTGTCGTCCCTATTTCACACAAAACATGCACGAATGCTCGGTTACATTAGCAAGAACTAAGCACCACTCATACAGCCCGAGTGGCGCGCACACATGCAACGCTAAACTAAGTTAACTTACACTGGCTATTGCGCCGAGCATGAGCTTACAGTTTTTTTGACGACTTAGCTGATGTTTCCAGTTGCCGCCTTGACATGTGTAGTTCAAGAGGGGGCTGGTTAGTGTTGGTAAAGACATGCGGCTACAACTGAGCTGTCCGCTGGGGAAATATTTCCCCAAACTGTCGTTCCTTCTCCCCACCATTTAATTCACACTATCAGTTTCCGAGAGATTTCACTTTACGCCCAATTTATCTGTATTCTTTTTCAAAATGTCTCTCTTTGCAATATAAACAATGCAATTACAATTTTTATATGACCTACCAGAGAGACAATTTTAGGACCCAAGTGTAAAAAGACTTTTTTAAGAGGAGCCCATCCCTAGTATTTCACTTTGCACCAAATTTGGGGCAAATTAGAGCACATTTTGTATTTTTCCCACTGGAAAATAATCAGTGGTTCTGATGTTAAAAGAACCTTAAAACCTTAAAACCTTAACCTTTGGAAAGTGCGAGTTTTTTTTTTTTTTAAAAACCCATTATTTGTTTGAAATAAAATAATGCATGAAATCACAGACAGAATAAAATATCCCAATTATCCCACTTTGAACCTAATTTTTGGGAAACTATTGCATATTTTGTGCTATTCTTGGATTGAAAGGGAAAAAGTCCAACTTAATTTTTAAGAGGCTTCAAGGGTAAAAGGCCTGAAGCAAAATAAACATAGATATATTCTAATAGTACTGAATACACAAAAGAGTGGAGGTCCTCTTGGTTGCAGATCCCTCTCAGATTGATTCTGGATGTGGGGAATGATGAGCTAAGTGATTTTTGAGATGCTCCAAATGGCTCCCAGAGCGGGTTTCGTTTTCCCATTTCCGGGCGAGATCAATACAGCAAAAAGCTTGAGAGAGCGAGAGAGATGACGTCTTGCTGGCTGTTTGTGCTGAGTGATAATCACATTGTCTGCTAGGAGTATGATGATGACAATGATGAGGGCTCATAATTTTGGAACTCTTCATCAAGAAGAGACTAAAAATGTATTCAAGTCCTTCCAATCAAGGCTGGAGTGCATAGAAAGAAAAAAGGCAATCTGTGTGTCATGATATCCTGAATAGATTTACATTTTGATATTAAAAGTTGCAGAAAACTAACACGGTTTAATACTAATCATTAGCTCAATACCTTATATTTACCTAGATGTTCTTTTATGTTAATTATGCATGTAGTCTTACCTTAGAGGGATCCAAAATTCCTATTTCACACTTAAAAAGAGACGAGAAGCTACCCAAAGAGCAACATATCTTGATAAAAAGGTGAGATTTAAAATAGAGAAGACTTGTGCACTCTTAAGTGCCCTTGTCTGTTTGGCCAGCACAGGACAAGGGATTTTGTCGTAATTAGTTGGTAAGCATCTTACTCTGAAGTGGAAGTATAGTAATCTGCACGCTGCCCTCCTCCCTCTCCTTCTGTTGCCTCCGCGCCACTTCCTGGAAGCCTTTTTACGCACCACTTAAACAGCCTCTAAAACACAGCTTGCTGAAATACATAAGGCCGTATTAAAGTTAGCAACACGAAAACACAGAATATAACACACTTGTAAAGTTTTCTTTCACTTTGCTTCAAGTCAAATAACCGTGCGTAAAACGACCCTACCGCCATCCTTGCAGCGAGTGTGGCGTCCTACTGCAGCCCGGAAAGAAGCGCCCTTCTCCGGCAAAGTTTCTCTGACCTTACGCCCCCTGTGGTTCTCGTTATATACTCCAGGTCAGCTCCTGCAGTCGGCTCATTCACCTGCTGTCCGTGATTATTAGACAGATTGTGCGTGGAAAAAGGGGGTGCATCATCCTTGTGTTGGTTTGGGTTACAAGAGCTCCAAAGTAGAGGGTGAAATCCACCCGTGGATGCTTTTGTGTGCTGTGCTGCTCTGCATGCATTATGGAGGAGGTGCAGCCGGCCAGCACAAGCCTTCATCTCTGCTGCTGCTGTTGCTTCTCACCTTACTCACCATCACTCCATTGTGAGCTTTGTCATCCCACCAATCAGCTCTTTCCTTAAATAGAGGATTCATATTAATGGCATCCTTAAAAACACACACACAGTTACAATCATACTAACATAAACGTACAACATAAATGTATGAATTCAACATTAAGTTTACAAACCAAAGCTCGTCAGCACTGCAGTTATTCGACTTTTAACAGCAGAATTTTACTTATGATTTGGTTATAAAACTCAGAAACATACTACAGTCAAATACTGCGGTACTTAATATACTACATTAGAGCTATATTTCAAATCATTTGAACATAACATAACCATACCACTATGACAATAAAGACATTCTATTCATTCTCTACAGCCAAGATGGGGACTTGAGTTTGCGGCTTGGACTCCAGTTGCACACAAAAAGACTTCAGACTCATGTTTTCAGTTTTGCTTTCTTTTCTTTTATTTTATTTTTTATTTTTGGTGTATTCACATTGGGAAACTAATCAGTACTGACTTGAGACCTGACTTAGATTTGCAAAAAAAAGGACTAGTGAACATAAACTATTACCATACCATACAGAACATGATACCATACCAGTCATACAAATCAATAACATAATTCTACTATACCATATTATATATACACTGTATATATATACATATACATACACAGTATATAACATATATACATATATACACACATACTGTATTGTGATCAATTTTGTGAAGAAACAGATGTGAATCAGGTGGCCCCTTGTTGAACATGCATTTCTCTTTGAAAGCCTGAGAAAAATGGGTCAATCAAAATATTGTTCGGAAGAACAGCGTACTTTGATTAAAAAGTTGATTGGAGAGGGGGAAACTTGTGAAGAGGTGCAAAAAATGTTTGGCTGTTCAATGATCTCCAATGCATTAAAATTAAGAACATAACCAGAGACACGCGTCGGAAAACGGAAGACAACTATAAAAATGGATCAAAGAATAACCAGAATGGCAAAGGCTCAGCCAATGATCAGCTCCAGGATGATCAAAGACAGTCTGGAGTTTCCTGTAAGTACTGTGACAGTTAGAAGATGTCTGTATGAAACTATTCTATTTACAAGAATCCCCCGCAAAGTCCCTCTGTTAAAAAAGGCATGTGTCAAAGAACACATCAAGAGGCTTAAAGAGAAACGGAGGAACATTTTGTGGACTGACGAGAGTAAAATTGTTCTTTTTGGGTCCAAGGGCTGCAGACAGTTTGTGAGACGACCCCCAAACTCTGAAGTACACAGTGAAGACCATAAAGCATGGTGGTGCAAGCATCATGATGTGAGTTTCTCCTACTATGGTGTTGGGTCTATGTGTCACATATCAGGGATCATCGGTTTGCATACAGGGAGTGCAGACTTATTAGGCAAATGAGTATTTTGACCACATCATCACCTGATCTAACAGAATCACCTGATCTGAACACCATAGAGAACCTGTGGTCCATCATCAAATGTGAGATGTACAAGGAGTGAAAACAGTACACCTATCTGAACAGTGTCTGGGAGGCTGTGGTTGCTGCTGCATGCAATGATGATGGTGAACAGATCAAAACACTGACACAATCCATGTCGGGCTGGCTTTTGAGTGTCCTTGCAAAGAAAGGTGGCTATATTGGTCACTGATTGGTTTTTGTTTTGTTTTTGAATGGCAGAAATGTATATTTGTGAATGTTGAGACACTGTTACACTGGTGAAAATAAATAATTGAAATGGGTATATATTTGTTTTTTGTTAAGTTGCCTAATAATTATGCACAGTAATAGTCACCTGCACACACGGATATCCTCCTAAAATAGCTCAAACTAAAAACTACTGCCAAAAATATTCAGCTTTGATATTAATGAGTTTTTTGGGTTCATTGAGAACATGGTTGTTGTTCAATAACAAAATGAATCCTCAAAAATACAACTTGCCTAATAATTCTGCACTCCCTTGTATGTCAAAATGAATGAATGAAAATACTTGTCATGTTGCCTTATGCTGAAGGGGACGTGCCCTTGATATGGATGTTTCAGCAAGACAATGACTCCAAACACACCACACACCAACAAGATTCATTTTACGGAGCGGCCAGCCTAATCCCCGGACTTTAATGTGTGATATCAAAAATGCTGTTTCTGAAGAAAAAACAAGAAATGTTAATGAATTGTGGAATGTTGTTAAAGAATCTTGCCACAAGTTGTTTGACTCCTAGTCACACAAATGGGAAGCAGTTAGAAAAAACTGGGTCATACAACTAAATATTTGTTTAGTGATTCACCGGATTGTGAAATGCTAGAAACAGAAAAGTTTGTATGAAATAGTTTTAAGTTTGTAAAGTCAACAGCAGACACTGCTATTTTTTTTTACACACCCCTTTCAACTAATTGCCCAATTACACAGTCTTAAGAGCGTACATATCATGAACGCTGGGTCTTGTTTGTTTTCGGAGAATCTACTGCACCTACTGATAACTTGTTTGCCATGTAGTAATAAAAATATACTAATCAGTGATTAATCTGGTTAGTCACATTGGATTGGTATTATTTTGAACTCAACTCTATATCTTACACAAGATACAATATCATACACAATGACATAACCATATCTTACACAACATAAAATATTGTACCATAACATAACCGCACCAACGAATATACTGTAACATATCTTACCATAGTATACCACGGCACAATACCACAACATTAGATAAAAACTCATATTCAAACACATTTACTGTAAACATTTATATTGACTAATCCCAGGGAGTATCATCTCCATTCCCACTGAATATAACTAGGAACCTGATTATGGTAAGGAAAATACATACAGCTGAATATTTCATAAGATGATTGTACTGTCAGCCTTTTGAGAGACGCCAATGCTTTGTCAGGCACTGGACTGAAAGCCTCTACACCCACTTGCTCATTAACTTTTATAGTACCGCATCACACTGTTTGTACTATCAATGGATGTAATGTACGGATGGAACTGCACTGTACTTAAGCGTCATTTGCCATGCAAAATAGCACTCCCTCTAGTGGACACAAGTATTACATGTGGCACAGAGAAGAATGGGTAGTTTTTTTCTGCTCTTTATTTCATTAAGTTACAAGGGAAGCACATGTATTGACTTTTAGTCGTTAAAAAAAAAAAGAAAATCCGGTATATCTCGACTCATATCCTAGACAAAGAAGCTTAAAAGACCAAAATCAAAACATTGAAAGAAAAGATCTAGGTATCAAATATATGAGTGTCTTTATTTTAAAAATACACATTAGACTACTGAGCCAGGCTGACCAGAGGTGGTTGTCAACTTGAATTTGAACATCATAACTAGTTAGAGCCATTCTAACGTGGCTGTTTTACATTTTAATGCTGACCTTTTTAATTTCCACACAAAAGGTAAAGAACCAATACCAAAAAGCATTATTATTCATTCAAGTTTAGATAAGAATGGTTATTTTCTTAATTCTTCAAAGATGAAGAAACAGTCCATTTTCATGGTGATATCGTTGAATTAGGCTGCACTAAAACACAAATCAAAGCATGGAAAAGAGTCCAAACAATGAAAAAATCGACTCTTTTTAACATAACTTCGGGGGCTGGGAAAGTACATTTTTTTAGATCCATTACATTTTGGTCCCGCAACAAGCCATCAATACCATTGAAAAAAAGGATGTGACCAAAACAGGAATGTTGCCTGGCTGAAAGAAAGAGCACTTGAGTTGGACGACGTAGTATCGTACAATGGCCACGTTTGCATATAAGAAGGATCTGATTCAATATGTTGTTACTTCTCCTCATCTTTACAGGGAATAATATGCATTGTATACAAAAAGTACATTATGATGACTCTCCACCTGCAAGAGAGAAAAACCATCTATCCCTACGCAAGTCAAACAACTATACAGAACAGTTCAGTACAAGCAATAGGCAACAATTAAACAAGGACCCAGAGAAGCCCCGCCCCTGCCTCTAAAGCCACACCCCTGTAAGAATTTAGTAGGATACTGTATTGCACAAAAAGCATATAACACTCCTAAATAAAGGGCAAGTTCAACACGCTCCAACTGCCACGATAAGATTTTTTTGCAGTTAGCAAGTATTATCCATAAAATGTATAAATACAAAAAGTGGCCTAGTAAAGAACTGACCTCCGCTTTGGCCAAGCTGTTAACACAGACCTAGTAAAATAAAATGTACTTACAGGTCATTGGAAGCAATCATTTTAAGTTGAGTACATTTTACATAACCTTGCAATTCAACAAGTTAACTAACAGCTCGCTTGCTTATTTTCAAACGTGTTCCCATTCACACTAACTGGTGAACTAACAGGCAAGGTACCAAGCTAGCTTGCTTACTTACTGTATTTTCAAACAAACTAGCTATTTTTCTGATGAACTAGTACATACTGTAGGTAACTTTCTTGCTTTCTGACAAACTAGTTAGATTATTTCCAAATGAATTAGATAACTAGCAAAGTCGATAGCATGCTTATTTAACTACCAAGCTAGCTAACTTGTTAATTATCATGGCTGTTAACTAAGTAGTGAGCTCACTAACTAGTAAAGCAACTAGCTAGCTAACTTTCAAACAAACTGGCTAAGCTGACTGGCTAATTAAAATTTGAACAAAGTAGTGAGGAAATGTATTAACTTTCTGAGTAACTTTGTGTAGTTTAAAAAAAAAGCATTCCCAGTGACTGATAAAATACACTACCAGTCAAATATTTGGACGCACTTTCGCACTGGATAGCAGGAAAAGTGTCTCCAAAATGTTGACCAGTACTGTCACTGTCACTTTTTTCAATACAAAATCCTACTAAATCTCTGTAAACCTCCTCGACCAGTCAGGCTCTGGTGCCTCACCCCCACAAAAAAACAGTCACACTTGAAATCTGTGTCATGCCACAAAACACACTCAAGATACTCAAGAGAATGACAAGAAACGTTCCTAAAACGGAGAGGAGGCGGAGCAGGAAGTGGGCAAAGGGATAAAGTGGAGCCTCTGATTCCTGCTGAGCGTCAGGCGCTCAGCTCACTGTTGCAAAGTTCGCCTGTAGCTCCAAGGCAAGGACAAAAAATGTGAATCTGCATGGTTGCAAAGTTGCAATCACTCCCAAAATGTCATCGAGCAAAACGAGCCTGAAGCTGCAGCAAGTCCAAATCCTCCAAAGACAGCTTCCTGAATGCAAATGCTCATGTAGACATAAAAATCTTGCTGTAAAAAATAGTCGTCGTTTTAAATTTAAATATCAATGTACGCTTCAGTCCGCTAAGCGAGCGTTCGAGGGGTCAGCAGGGGCCTCAGGAGTCTGTCACTACAACTCCATGTCCTGAGCCTCGTCCTCCGAAAAGTCTGACATGGAGCTCTCAGAGGAGGAGTCTCCGCCTCCTTCCTCCTGCTCCTTAAGCGCCTCCTCCGTGGCATACTTCTGGATGTACTCTGAAAAAAGACAAAAACATGAGTCTAACTGGATTGAATCTGGAAACGTGACCAATAACATCCTGTTTGGGAAGGGGGCAAAGCCTATCCCAGCTAACTTAGGGCGACAATCAGTCAGTATTTCATTTAACTACTTTTCCATCATCAGCTATGAACTTTAATTAATCAATTGTCCATCCATCCATTTTCTATGCTGCTTAATCCTCATTAGGGTGGTAGGGGTATGCGGGCGCCTATACCAGATGACTTTGGGTACATGCTGCACTGGTTGCCAGCCAATCGCAGTTAATAAATTGTGTTACTTTTAAATATCATAATGTTTGAATATTCTGAAATCCTGTTTCCATGCAAGTGTTATACTGAGCTGCTTGTAAGAGTTAGCAGTGCATGAATGCAATGCAACTTCCTTTAGCTGAAGTCATGTTCTTCTTTAGACCCCAAACTACAGCAGCTGAGAGTGTATCAACATTGCCTCTGTTGGTTAAGGTCAGGTACTGCATGCCTTTTTGCTTCTTCTTTTTCTAATGATCAACTAATCAATAAGCGATTCTATTATCTATACAGTAAATATATATTACATTATATCAAATTAATTAAAATATAAAAAATTGTATTCCTAATAAATAATTAGACTAAAATGTGAATTGATTATACTGTCCAATAATTAGTTATAATAATTAGTATAATATTACTTTTTTATTATACATTTTTCCCAAAATTATAGCTTAAATAATATACAAGGGAGTGCAGAATTATTAGGCAAATAAGTATTTTGACCACATCATCCTCTTTATGCATGTTATCTTACTCCAAGCTGTATAGGCTCAGAAGCCTACTACCAATTAAGCATATTAGGTGATGCGCTTCTCTGTAATGAGAAGGGGGGTGGTCTAATGACATCAACACCCTAAATCAGGTGTGCATAATTATTAGGCAACTTCCTTTCCTTTGGCAAAATGGGTCAAAAGAAGGACTAGACAGGCGCTGAAAAGTCAAAAATAGTGAGATATCTTGCAGAGGGATGCAGCACTCTTTAAATTGCCAAGCTTCTGAAGCGTGATCTTCTAACAATCAAGCGTTTCATTCAAAATAGTCAACAGGGTCGCAAGAAGCGTGTGGAAAAACCAAGGCGCAAAATAACTGGCCATGAACTGAGAAAAGTCAAGCGTGCAGCTGCCAAGATGCCACTTGCCACCAGTTTTTCCATATTTCAGAGCTGCAACATCACTGGAGTGCCCAAAAGCAAAAGATGTGCAATACTCAGAGACATGGCCAAGGTAAGAAAGGCTGAAAAAACGACCACCACTGAACAAGACATACAAGCTGAAACGTCAAGACTGGGCCAATAAATATCTGAAGACAGATTTTTCTAAGGTTTTATGGACTGATGAAGTGAGAGTGAGTCTTGATGGGCCTGATGGATGGGCTTGTGGCTGGATCGGTAAAGGGCAGAGAGCTCCAGTCCGACTCAAACGCAAGCAAGGTGGAGGTGGAGTACTGGTTTGGGCTGGTATCATCAAAGATGAGCTTGTGGGGCCTTTTCGGTTTGAGGATGGAGTCAAGCTCAACTCCCAGTCCTACTGCCAGTTTCTGAAAGACACCTTATTCAAGCAGTGGCACAGGAAGTAGTCTGCATCCTTCAAGAAAAACATGATTTTCATGCAGGACAATGCTCCATCACACGCGTCCAAGTACTCCACAGCGTGGCTGGCAAGAAAGGGTTTAAAAGAAGAAAAACTGACATGGCCTCCTTAACCTGATCTCGATCCTTGATCTCAACCCCATAGAGAACCTGTGGTCCATCATCAAATGTGAGATATACAAGGAGGGAAAACAGTACACCTATCTGAACAGTGTCTGGGAGGCTGTGGTTGCTGCTGCACGCAATGTTGATGGTGAACAGATCAAAACACTGACAGAATCCATGTATGGCAGGCTTTTGAGTGTCCTTGCAAAGAAAGGTGGCTATATCGGTCACTGATTTGTTTTTGTTTTGTTTTTGAATGGCAGAAAGGTATATTTGTGAATGTTGAGACGTTATATTGGTTACACTGGTGAAAATAAATAATTGAAATGGGTATATATTTGTTTTTTGTTAAGTTGCCTAATAATTATGCACAGTAATAGTCACCTGCACACACGGATATCCTCCTAAAATAGCTGAAACTAAAAACTACTTCCAAAAATATTCAGCTTTGATATTAATGAGTTTTTTGGGTTCATTGAGAACATGGTTGTTGTTTAATAACAAAATGAATCCTCAAAAATACAACTTGCCTAATAATTCTGCACTCCCTTGTATGTCAAAATGAATGAATGAAAATACTTGTCATGTTGCCTTATGCTGAAGGGGACGTGCCCTTGATATGGATGTTTCAGCAAGACAATGACTCCAAACACACCACACACCAACAAGATTCATTTTACGGAGCGGCCAGCCTAATCCCCGGACTTTAATGTGTGATATCAAAAATGCTGTTTCTGAAGAAAAAACAAGAAATGTTAATGAATTGTGGAATGTTGTTAAAGAATCTTGCCACAAGTTGTTTGACTCCTAGTCACACAAATGGGAAGCAGTTAGAAAAAACTGGGTCATACAACTAAATATTTGTTTAGTGATTCACCGGATTGTGAAATGCTAGAAACAGAAAAGTTTGTATGAAATAGTTTTAAGTTTGTAAAGTCAACAGCAGACACTGCTATTTTTTTTTACACACCCCTTTCAACTAATTGCCCAATTACACAGTCTTAAGAGCGTACATATCATGAACGCTGGGTCTTGTTTGTTTTCGGAGAATCTACTGCACCTACTGATAACTTGTTTGCCATGTAGTAATAAAAATATACTAATCAGTGATTAATCTGGTTAGTCACATTGGATTGGTATTATTTTGAACTCAACTCTATATCTTACACAACATAAAATATTGTACCATAACATAACCACACCAACAAATATACCGTAACATATCTTACCATAGTATACCACGGCACAATACCACAACATTAGATAAAAACTCATATTCAAACACATTTACTGTAAACATTTATATTGACTAATCCCAGGGAGTATCATCTCCATTCCCACTGAATATAACTAGGAACCTGATTATGGTAAGGAAAATACATACAGCTGAATATTTCATAAGATGATTGTACTGTCAGCCTTTTGAGAGACGCCAATGCTTTGTCAGGCACTGGACTGAAAGCCTCTACACCCACTTGCTCATTAACTTTTATAGTACCGCATCACACTGTTTGTACTATCAATGGATGTAATGTACGGATGGAACTGCACTGTACTTAAGCGTCATTTGCCATGCAAAATAGCACTCCCTCTAGTGGACACAAGTATTACATGTGGCACAGAGAAGAATGGGTAGTTTTTTTCTGCTCTTTATTTCATTAAGTTACAAGGGAAGCACATGTATTGACTTTTAGTCGTTAAAAAAAAAAAGAAAATCCGGTATATCTCGACTCATATCCTAGACAAAGAAGCTTAAAAGACCAAAATCAAAACATTGAAAGAAAAGATCTAGGTATCAAATATATGAGTGTCTTTATTTTAAAAATACACATTAGACTACTGAGCCAGGCTGACCAGAGGTGGTTGTCAACTTGAATTTGAACATCATAACTAGTTAGAGCCATTCTAACGTGGCTGTTTTACATTTTAATGCTGACCTTTTTAATTTCCACACAAAAGGTAAAGAACCAATACCAAAAAGCATTATTATTCATTCAAGTTTAGATAAGAATGGTTATTTTCTTAATTCTTCAAAGATGAAGAAACAGTCCATTTTCATGGTGATATCGTTGAATTAGGCTGCACTAAAACACAAATCAAAGCATGGAAAAGAGTCCAAACAATGAAAAAATCGACTCTTTTTAACATAACTTCGGGGGCTGGGAAAGTACATTTTTTTAGATCCATTACATTTTGGTCCCGCAACAAGCCATCAATACCATTGAAAAAAAGGATGTGACCAAAACAGGAATGTTGCCTGGCTGAAAGAAAGAGCACTTGAGTTGGACGACGTAGTATCGTACAATGGCCACGTTTGCATATAAGAAGGATCTGATTCAATATGTTGTTACTTCTCCTCATCTTTACAGGGAATAATATGCATTGTATACAAAAAGTACATTATGATGACTCTCCACCTGCAAGAGAGAAAAACCATCTATCCCTACGCAAGTCAAACAACTATACAGAACAGTTCAGTACAAGCAATAGGCAACAATTAAACAAGGACCCAGAGAAGCCCCGCCCCTGCCTCTAAAGCCACACCCCTGTAAGAATTTAGTAGGATACTGTATTGCACAAAAAGCATATAACACTCCTAAATAAAGGGCAAGTTCAACACGCTCCAACTGCCACGATAAGATTTTTTTGCAGTTAGCAAGTATTATCCATAAAATGTATAAATACAAAAAGTGGCCTAGTAAAGAACTGACCTCCGCTTTGGCCAAGCTGTTAACACAGACCTAGTAAAATAAAATGTACTTACAGGTCATTGGAAGCAATCATTTTAAGTTGAGTACATTTTACATAACCTTGCAATTCAACAAGTTAACTAACAGCTCGCTTGCTTATTTTCAAACGTGTTCCCATTCACACTAACTGGTGAACTAACAGGCAAGGTACCAAGCTAGCTTGCTTACTTACTGTATTTTCAAACAAACTAGCTATTTTTCTGATGAACTAGTACATACTGTAGGTAACTTTCTTGCTTTCTGACAGACTAGTTAGATTATTTCCAAATGAATTAGATAACTAGCAAAGTCGATAGCATGCTTATTTAACTACCAAGCTAGCTAACTTGTTAATTATCATGGCTGTTAACTAAGTAGTGAGCTCACTAACTAGTAAAGCAACTAGCTAGCTAACTTTCAAACAAACTGGCTAAGCTGACTGGCTAATTAAAATTTGAACAAAGTAGTGAGGAAATGTATTAACTTTCTGAGTAACTTTGTGTAGTTTAAAAAAAAAGCATTCCCAGTGACTGATAAAATACACTACCAGTCAAATATTTGGACGCACTTTCGCACTGGATAGCAGGAAAAGTGTCTCCAAAATGTTGACCAGTACTGTCACTGTCACTTTTTTCAATACAAAATCCTACTAAATCTCTGTAAACCTCCTCGACCAGTCAGGCTCTGGTGCCTCACCCCCACAAAAAAACAGTCACACTTGAAATCTGTGTCATGCCACAAAACACACTCAAGATACTCAAGAGAATGACAAGAAACGTTCCTAAAACGGAGAGGAGGCGGAGCAGGAAGTGGGCAAAGGGATAAAGTGGAGCCTCTGATTCCTGCTGAGCGTCAGGCGCTCAGCTCACTGTTGCAAAGTTCGCCTGTAGCTCCAAGGCAAGGACAAAAAATGTGAATCTGCATGGTTGCAAAGTTGCAATCACTCCCAAAATGTCATCGAGCAAAACGAGCCTGAAGCTGCAGCAAGTCCAAATCCTCCAAAGACAGCTTCCTGAATGCAAATGCTCATGTAGACATAAAAATCTTGCTGTAAAAAATAGTCGTCGTTTTAAATTTAAATATCAATGTACGCTTCAGTCCGCTAAGCGAGCGTTCGAGGGGTCAGCAGGGGCCTCAGGAGTCTGTCACTACAACTCCATGTCCTGAGCCTCGTCCTCCGAAAAGTCTGACATGGAGCTCTCAGAGGAGGAGTCTCCGCCTCCTTCCTCCTGCTCCTTAAGCGCCTCCTCCGTGGCATACTTCTGGATGTACTCTGAAAAAAGACAAAAACATGAGTCTAACTGGATTGAATCTGGAAACGTGACCAATAACATCCTGTTTGGGAAGGGGGCAAAGCCTATCCCAGCTAACTTAGGGCGACAATCAGTCAGTATTTCATTTAACTACTTTTCCATCATCAGCTATGAACTTTAATTAATCAATTGTCCATCCATCCATTTTCTATGCTGCTTAATCCTCATTAGGGTGGTAGGGGTATGCGGGCGCCTATACCAGATGACTTTGGGTACATGCTGCACTGGTTGCCAGCCAATCGCAGTTAATAAATTGTGTTACTTTTAAATATCATAATGTTTGAATATTCTGAAATCCTGTTTCCATGCAAGTGTTATACTGAGCTGCTTGTAAGAGTTAGCAGTGCATGAATGCAATGCAACTTCCTTTAGCTGAAGTCATGTTCTTCTTTAGACCCCAAACTACAGCAGCTGAGAGTGTATCAACATTGCCTCTGTTGGTTAAGGTCAGGTACTGCATGCCTTTTTGCTTCTTCTTTTTCTAATGATCAACTAATCAATAAGCGATTCTATTATCTATACAGTAAATATATATTACATTATATCAAATTAATTAAAATATAAAAAATTGTATTCCTAATAAATAATTAGACTAAAATGTGAATTGATTATACTGTCCAATAATTAGTTATAATAATTAGTATAATATTACTTTTTTATTATACATTTTTCCCAAAATTATAGCTTAAATAATATACAAGGGAGTGCAGAATTATTAGGCAAATAAGTATTTTGACCACATCATCCTCTTTATGCATGTTATCTTACTCCAAGCTGTATAGGCTCAGAAGCCTACTACCAATTAAGCATATTAGGTGATGCGCTTCTCTGTAATGAGAAGGGGGGTGGTCTAATGACATCAACACCCTAAATCAGGTGTGCATAATTATTAGGCAACTTCCTTTCCTTTGGCAAAATGGGTCAAAAGAAGGACTAGACAGGCGCTGAAAAGTCAAAAATAGTGAGATATCTTGCAGAGGGATGCAGCACTCTTTAAATTGCCAAGCTTCTGAAGCGTGATCTTCTAACAATCAAGCGTTTCGTTCAAAATAGTCAACAGGGTCGCAAGAAGCGTGTGGAAAAACCAAGGCGCAAAATAACTGGCCATGAACTGAGAAAAGTCAAGCGTGCAGCTGCCAAGATGCCACTTGCCACCAGTTTTTCCATATTTCAGAGCTGCAACATCACTGGAGTGCCCAAAAGCAAAAGATGTGCAATACTCAGAGACATGGCCAAGGTAAGAAAGGCTGAAAAAACGACCACCACTGAACAAGACATACAAGCTGAAACGTCAAGACTGGGCCAATAAATATCTGAAGACAGATTTTTCTAAGGTTTTATGGACTGATGAAGTGAGAGTGAGTCTTGATGGGCCTGATGGATGGGCTTGTGGCTGGATCGGTAAAGGGCAGAGAGCTCCAGTCCGACTCAAACGCTAGCAAGGTGGAGGTGGAGTACTGGTTTGGGCTGGTATCATCAAAGATGAGCTTGTGGGGCCTTTTCGGTTTGAGGATGGAGTCAAGCTCAACTCCCAGTCCTACTGCCAGTTTCTGAAAGACACCTTTTTCAAGCAGTGGCACAGGAAGTAGTCTGCATCCTTCAAGAAAAACATGATTTTCATGCAGGACAATGCTCCATCACACGCGTCCAAGTACTCCACAGCGTGGCTGGCAAGAAAGGGTTTAAAAGAAGAAAAACTGACATGGCCTCCTTAACCTGATCTCGATCCTTGATCTCAACCCCATAGAGAACCTGTGGTCCATCATCAAATGTGAGATATACAAGGAGGGAAAACAGTACACCTATCTGAACAGTGTCTGGGAGGCTGTGGTTGCTGCTGCACGCAATGTTGATGGTGAACAGATCAAAACACTGACAGAATCCATGTATGGCAGGCTTTTGAGTGTCCTTGCAAAGAAAGGTGGCTATATCGGTCACTGATTTGTTTTTGTTTTGTTTTTGAATGGCAGAAAGGTATATTTGTGAATGTTGAGACGTTATATTGGTTACACTGGTGAAAATAAATAATTGAAATGGGTATATATTTGTTTTTTGTTAAGTTGCCTAATAATTATGCACAGTAATAGTCCCCTGCACACACAGATATCCTCCAAAAATAGCTAAAACTAAAAACTACTTCCAAAAAAATTCAGCTTCAATATTGAGTTTTTTGCGTTCATTGAGAACATGGTTGCTGTTCAATAATAAAATGAATCCTCAAAAATACAACTTGCCTAATAAGTCTGCACTCCCTGTATTTAATTATGTTTTTAATTTTCTGAGGAAATTTATATTAATTTGATATCATTTATAGTCATTTATTGAGATTTCAAATGATTTAAGGATATTTATTGTATTCAACTACATTTTTATTTAGTTGATGGCATTTTTAAGTATTTTAACTAATTCATTAATAAAAATCTACCTAACCTAACATCAAAGAGGTGGTAAGCGGGATCAATGGTCTTCTTGAGTGAGCGTGGTTGTACCTAACGGGTTCTGCCTAGCAACAGGTGGGTGGGCACAAACTTATTTGTGGTGGGAAATTGAATGGGAGCAATAATGCTGACACTCCAAAATGTGTTTGATTTATATCTATGACTATCGCTCCAATTTATTGATTTTATTGTTTTTTTCCCCTTATTTATTGGAAGAGATCAGGGCACGTTAGACAGTCAATTCTTGTTGTACCCTTTATTAATACCTTATATTAGCTTCCCTAACATAAATTTTTCTTTATAAAAAAAGCCACCGGTTGCATGTCATCAGTGAGAAAAATATAATAAGATAAAATAAGAGGCATCTCTGTGTGGATTCTCCCCGTGCAGGCGTGGGTTTTCTCTGGGTATTCCAGATTCCTCCCACATTCCAAAAACATGCATGTTAGGTTAATTGGCGACTCTAAAATGTCCATAGGTATGAATGTGAGTGTGAATGGTTGTTTGTCTGCCCTGCGATTGACTGGCGACCAGTCCAGGGTGTACCCCGCCTCTCGCCCAAAGTCAGCTGGGATAGGCTCCAGCATACCGGTGACCCTAATGAAAATAAGTGGTATAGAAAACGGATGGATGGATGAGATTCGTTATACCTTTGATCTTGTGTTTGTAGTCCTCCGGCCGGTGAAGGTACATGGCGGCTGCGTCCCCATTCAGAGGGTCTATGGGATTTGGGTAGGCTAGTAGCTGGGGGAGGAAGGACTCGAAAATGTTGGTGAGGTCTGGCATAAGGGGAAAGAGAGGGAAAGAAAAAAGGTCGTATTTAATCAAGAGGATTTAAGGGTGTCATCCCAATATTTGTCCACTAGAGGCCACTGTTGCCAAGACAGACTTTATGATGTATGCTAGCACAAACCAATGCAGTGGATCCGGAAGACATTTGGTAAAGACAAAAAAAAAAAAAATTTTTAATTATTATTGTCTTTCAAAAAATGTATTTTTTCCCCACACAAAACACATCTCATTCACTTTAATTAACATTTATACATACAGTACAGGCCAAAAGTTTGGACACACACAACCCGACTGATGCTCCCAACCCCATTAATAAGGCAAGGAATTCCACTAAGTAACCCTAACAAGGCACCTGTGAAGTGAAAACCATTTTAGGTGACTACATCATGAAGCTCATTGAGAGAACACCAAGGGTTTGCAGGGCTATCAAAAAAAGGATAAGACATTTAATGTGTTTACAATATAAGACATATTTAGAGTTATTTCACACTTTTTGGTTAAGTACATAATTCCACATGTGTTCATTCATAGTTTTGAGAATCTAACAATATAACAATATTAGATTCTCAATGTAAATCTTTTAACAAAAAGAAAACACATTGAATGAAAATATGTGTCCAAACCTTTGGCCTGTAATGTACATGTATGTCTACTGTACATTTTAAAACATGTATTCATGCTCATTGTGGTTTGTTGTGGTGTGTTTGTACTGCAAATGCGTCTCATTAATACTTTCACACTACTCAGGAGCTTACATGAGCCGGTTTGACAGTGTTGTATCTCGGCCTGTCAAACCAGAAGCTCAACAAGGCAACTGCAGAGTTACTGAAGTTGGTTGTTCCTTCCACTTAGTTGCCTGAAGGCTGACACACAACTTCCTGTCACAGTTTGGTCCACTTTCTAAAGGGCCTGGCAAGCCAGACTGCCCCACAATTAGACGAATAAGTGTGAGCAACCTACCGTAGAGAGCTGTCCACGTCTGGTTAATGACATCCAAACACACGGTTCCTGACCTAAGAAAAAGTGAGTGGGGAAAACCAACAACATAACCATTGGACATTCCTACATAATCATATGTATATTATATTATTGTAATAATTATAAATGTAATATATATTTTTTACAGCCCATCTTCCCAAGAATTTGTTTTTATTCCAACTTTGAAGGTCTTAAAATGTGCCTAAAATGTATCGTTATTCATATGACACGTAACGAGACACTAACACACTGTGATAAAGGTCACAGTACAAGTACAAAGGCTCCTATAGATATAACCAGGCCTACTTACGCTTCATCGATGTTGGGATGAAATATTTTATTCATGAACCCTGTGTCAAAAGAAAAAATGGGAAAAGGAAGCAGGAGATTACATAAGAGTAAAGTTTAATATATCATATAGATCCAACAGGCACAAATAATTCACACCTATTGATGGAGACTTGAAGGGGTATTTGTCGGGTAAATCCACTCTGACCTTCCACACACCGCCTTCATAGGGTGCTAAAACGAGACGCAACATCTTAATCCCATTTACGTTAAATCGGGGGTAAAAATAAATACATTAATATACAGTATGTCACAAAAGTGAGTACAACCCTCACATTTCAGAAAGCATTCTCTTATATATTTTCAAGGGACAATACTATAAAAATGAAATGAAATCATAGTCAATGCACAGCTTGTAAAGCAGTATGTGTTTAAAAAGAACACATTTCTCTCAATAAAGCACTCATGCAACCCCAGATCCGTGTAAATAAAAGTCTACTCACTATACAAGACTACAGGGTTACCCTAGGATTTGTTGAAGCTGTGGTGGTGGGGTGCATGGGATAGCTATATAATTTATGTAATTAATAATATATAAATAATTCATTAAAAAAATACTTTTTATGACCTTTTCATTTATAAACTTATTTAACTTTTTTCAACAACCAGCATAACATGAACAGAGATCATTGCAAAGTTAATGTGAGCGCCTAAAATGTTGAGCCTCCTTTTTTTTTTACCTGACCTATTTAGTCCAATAGTACCATGTGACTGGTACAAAAGTACTAAATGTTGTACTATTTGACACAAACCTAAATTGGATTTGATGCCTGTTTTAGAGTAATACAAATACCTGGAAAATGAATTAGTAAATAATATATTTGGAGGCCGCACGGTGGCTGAGTGGTTAGCACATTGGCCACACAGTCAGGAGATCTGGAAGACCTGGGTTCAAATCTCCGTTGGGCATCTCTGTGTGGAGTTTGCATGTTCTCCCCGTGCGTGTGGGGGTTTTCTCCGGGTACTCCGATTTTCATCCCACGTTCCAAAACCATGCATGTTAGGTTAGTTGGCCACTCTAAATTGTCCATTAGAGGGTGAATGTTTGTTTGTCTATATGTGCTTTGCGATTGACTGGCGACCAGTCCAGGGTGTACCCCGCCTCTCGCCCAGAGTCTGCTGGGATAGGTTCCAGCATCCCAGTGACCCTAATTAGGATAAGCGGTAGAGAAAATGAATGAATATGTTTGGTTCAAAATAATACAATTAACAAAATAACAATTTAAATATTTTTGTTATTCTGGGTTATGATAGCAAAGGTGTATCCAGCTTGCACTATTCAATCATTATTAATCTATTAAAGCGACTCTGACAAAAAGAAGGGAGAGGTGAGCTATTTGAGTTTTATGTGACTTCCAACATTTAAATTGCACTTTATTTATACACTCAATGTGCTGATTTGTCATTAAATACTAAGAAAATACTAAGAGGTGAAGCATTACTAACATTATTTGGTGAACAACTGAACATCAACTGGTAAACTTTGACACACATCAGTGTTTTGAAGACAAGCCATATGTATTATAATAAGAAGAAGCAAGTTTGTTAAGTGACACTTTAAAAAAAGTACGTTGTGATGATGATCGATGATTGATGTATCCCATGAACGTAAATAGCCACTTATAGCTCGCTCGTGGGACAAAAACGAGCTAACTAGATGCTGGCCAGAAAGTCGATTGAGATTGAAACGTGACCAATCACACATAGACATAGACGTGACAAGCTGTTGCCAACTGGCTTACTCTTCATTCTCCTGATAATATACAAAGCCAACAACAAGCCGTGTCGTGGAGCAGGTCACACATGCGCAAGTGCCAACAAGGCAGAGAAGCGATTCCGGTGCATGCATGCATTAAAACAAAGAGCAGAAAAACTTTTTTATTTTATTTTAAATTGTCTTCAAAATAATTGTGGACAATATGTGTGTAAATAATAAGCTATATATGTATCTATGTAGGTTATATGTTAGGGAAGTCCTGAACCACATTTTTGGCATAAGATCAAATATTTTTTCCATGGGTTACGTTCACACTGCTGGGTAGGATTCCCGATTTGGATTTTTTGTTTAAAATCCGATTTTTATGTGATTGTTCACATGCGATCACAAATGCGACTGGTAATGTGAACGCAACGCGGCTGGAAAGTGACGTGCATGCACAGAAGCACGACATCACTCACATTTCCGTGTGTTTATGAAAGTAAAGACTGCTGCGGTATGTGCTCCAGTGACGTGCAATATCATTTATTTCATTTCTGATTCGATACTGGATAAATTTCAGGTCGGTATCGGCGATACTAATTCAATACTATGTGCAAACTCATCTAATGTGTCTGGTAAATTTTAAAACGTAGCGTACAGTATTTGAAATCATAGCATAAAGAATACAAAACATCATAGTCATTTATTGATTTATTTTAAACTTTAAAGTATAATGAGGTAGTCGGGTGATTTACAATATAGACAAGATATAATCGTATATAAGAACAAAGGACAAAATCATATACTAGAAGTAATAAAAGTATCACTATTTTTGATTCCAGAATCGACTTTAGCACATGAAGCACTGATATCGGACATATCGACATTTCCGTATCGGTCCGCACATTACTAGCACGCTCTCCTTAACGCGTTTGCGGCAATTTCAAGGATTTTGTGCAACGGGAGTTAATATTTTCTCAACCAAATGATTCCGTGTGTAAGATTAAGAAGAAAGATGGCAAGAACGTTGGTATGGAAGTTTGTAGACAACTTGTTGTCGCGTCTGTTGCAAGGTGCGTGTGGGTGGAGTGGTGAGACATTGCTGCTTTGGCAGCTCTCTGTAATTTTTCTCTGCAATTTTCTTAGATAAGAAGAACTTTAGCCTACATTGGTGAGTACATTTATCCAAGTCTTGCATGATAAACTACGCCTTTCCATGACTGCCTACCTTAAAAGTCTCTGTAAAACACGCCTTTCTGTGACGTATATGTCAGATATATGCCACATGAGCATTCACATCGCATACATATTCCATTTACAATCTACATAAGAATGAGATCTGAGTCGCATTTGAAAAAATTGGAATTGTGCTGTTCACACTGACATGAAAAAATCTGATACAGGTCGCATATTAGCAAAAAAAAAACCCGGAATTGAACTGCAGTGTGAACATAGCCATAGTCTTGCGGATCTGATCCGATCCGGGACCAATATATATTTTTTAACAATATCCTTTTTTTACAAACAAGAAGTTGTGGAATTGAATATAGTTAATAAAATAGCTCTTCAAAGCATTAAAACTAATCAAATCAAAATATTGTTGAATTTACTTTTTTATTACACAACATGACCTACTTTGTGTGTAACAAACCTCTGTGAGTCAGGTCCCTCATGAAAATAAAAGTCCATCCAAAAATGGGCATGCAAAATACTGCAGAGTAGAGTTTATTGTCTCAGAAGATGCTGTTTAGTGTATGGGCCATAGAGGGCAGTGATGTTCAGCATGCTGGTTAGAGCAAGCATTTGGCGTGAAAGTGCGTAGAAGAAGAAAACTAGCGTTGTTGGACTGTGCTCTGAAAAAAAACACCCAAAAACAATACACTTGAGCTTTAAAAAAATTAAAAGGACCTTGAGTTTGATTTAGCCGCCATTACAATACTTTTAGGGTAGGACTAATCGTTTGACATTGTTATAGATCACTTTGTGGTGTGAGTTAGACTATAACAAGAAGCGAGCGGCACTTTCCTTTCGAACTCCAAGCACCAGGACAGAGGAGATAGCGTCTGGACATCCCCAATATATATACAGGCTGGGCCAAAAGTAGGGTTACAGTCAATATTTACATATTTTACATTTGTTAAACATTTAGACATTTATTTACATTTATTTCAGCACTTGAGAGATTAAATATCCATTGTAGAATGCTGAATATGTAAATATCATGTATGGAAATAAATGAATAAATAATGTAAATAAATAAAAGTATTAAATGTAACCCTACTTTTGACCCACCCTGCATATGCATTCATATAATTTATTACTAAAAATTGCTTTCAACTTTTAAAAAAAAAACTCATTTCTAAGGTGTGGTGGCTTTTATTTGGTTGTGCCGCACCGCCACTATCAGTTACATGTAGTGGAAATCCTGGATTAACATAAAGTATATCCTCATTCACTTTATGTTGTCCCTTGAGAAGACATGGTGTGATACAAACAGTTGCTGACATGTGAGTGTTGACTAACAGTAGCAATATACTTACAGCATTTTAAACATAAGAAACAGAAACAAAATGTAAGTGGTTATTTTAAAAAAGGATCTTACTTCCAGGGGGTCCGTGGAACTTGACCACAAACTCGTTGAGTCCACTGAGGATGGTGACCTCATGCTTGCTCTCGATGCTGATTTCTGATTGAGGAAAAACACCAGGAGATAGGGCAAAAAACAGAAAAGGATGCCAGAAACAACTATTAACTTGATGTTACATTCATAATCATTAAATTCCATTTTAGTAGGGCATGGAAATCAATACGGAAGCTCACTCTACTCTTTTTTTCAGCAAAACCACTTTGCAGTGAGTCTAATAACGATAAAAAGGTAAAAGCCTTCAACATTTAAGTGTTTGGATTGTTTACTGGTTGCTCACAGTACAGTCACTAATGATGACATGGTCATGTGTGCAGGTAAGTTGTTATACTTTGTGAGTCACATTCTTCTTTTTCCCAAACCAGTGTGAATGAACATAAACGTGATTCCTTTCAGGTTAGTGTATTTAAACAGGTACAGTAGAACAAGAGTGGGGGAAGAGGATGTGTGTCATAATCACGGCATGAGACAAGTGAGAGAGCAGCACATGAGACAAAATGACAGATTCTGCACTAATAAATCAGCCACTGTTTACACTAGTTCAGCAATCTAACAAACACATCATGGAAATGAAAACTTTCCTAATATGCCAACTTGACTTTTTAATGATGTTTTAACAGTAATGTTTCCCTAGAGCCTGGTTATGAACACCAAATGTGAAAAAAAAAATCAATCAGCTCCCTCACTTTGGGTACAATGTAAAGAGTCTCTGCAGTCATCTGTTCATCATGGTTAATTGAACCCCAGACCCAACCGCAATAAGTGAATTTCCACGAGAGTATGATTCAATATTAACAAATGGAGTATTTTTGTAGTAAGAGCATAGAAAACCTGTTTATGACTTTCTAAATTAATACAATGTGTGGGAGGAGAATTTATTTTCTCTCTATAATGTCGGACATGCCATGGCGGCCATGTGTTCCTTCAGTATGTTTACAAGCACTAAAAGCAGAATAACAAGTGAATTCGGTTAAAAGGAGCTTTTTAAAGTGCATCTACTGTAAATACCTTAATTAGATCATGTTAGACATTAGGATGGGGTTAACATACTTAGATTATTCAATTGGAATCCACTTCTCTCCTGCATATATGCACTCTAAACACGCAATCAATAGAGCAAGCTTCCTACGCATGCGCCAGTCTCCATGGAGTGTAATGGCACCGCTTGTATTACCGCTTGCATTAAATTCACAAGAGAAGACCCAGAGGAAGGGAGTCAATATTCTTAAAAGTATTTGGATAACATAAAAATGTACCAGTTTAATAAGTGCCAGAATGTTCTTGAGGTAGACACTTTCAATGTGACATGACGCCTGAACGCATTGAAACATATTAAAACAGTATATTAACACCAAAACATCATTTTTGTAGTCACAACTGAATTCAAATAAGATGAAAAAAATTACATGTGTTCCATTAGCCCAGTGGTTCTCAAATAGCGGGGCGGGCCCCCTTAAGGAGCGCGGGACACGACAGAAAATAACTGAACCAACCGCTGCATTACTCAGTTAATATTGTTGTTAAATACTATAATATGGGACCTTTAAAATCATTTTCATCCGTTTAACTAATTGATTAATGCACTAAATTGATGTTTACATTGTGGGGAACTTAATGATGTTAATGTTAGAAACATGCCCCCCCCCCCCCCCCGTCTTTTTTGGTGGGGGGGTGGGCGCTATTCCTACACGTTCTTCTTCTGATCAGCTGTGTGTATGTGCGTGTGTGTGTGTGTGAGGGTGCGTGTGTGTGTGAAGGTCCGCCCTCTGCCATGTTCTGGATGGTAACAGTTAGACCAATCACAGCGCAGCATCTCGTTGCAGGACAAAAACAAAACAATTGAGCTCATGCTGTCCGACAACCTTTCCACATAACTTCACTCACATCGCCCAAAATGGACACGTATCGAGACACATTTTAAGATGATTTTGACAGGATAGACTCCATCACTCAAATAAAACCCACGATGACATACGACATATTAGGAGAGTCATGCAAATGTCAACTCTAATTTAACGATTAACAGTATTGTGCCTCTTTCAGCATTTAGTCTTTCTTCCCCTGGAACATTGACTTATTTACATACGGATCATTTTATCATAACTATTCAGTAAAATGCAATTGTGGGAAATGTACGATTTGAGTATTGCTACAGCATTAACAAATTTGTTACCATAGCTCATCTCCACTCAACTGCTTCGACCCTATTTGTTCATTTTCACTAGCAAGCCTTCAAGCCGTAACACAATACAAGAATTTACACGACAAAAACCGACCTCCAGACACAAGAAACGGTGATTGTCAAGCCGCCACGGTTCCAAATTGTTTGTCCACAACTCGATTTACCGCACCTGAAGCTAAGACAGAGTTAGATGCTAATGTTGTACCCAAGCTAATGCTCGACAGTATAATAGCAATAAATAGCAACAATGCTAACACTAAGCTAAGTGACTTGACACGCCAGTATGTGTGTAGCGTGAAAGAACATGTTAGTCATGACAAAATGGAACTGTGTGAGCAAATATTAACACTGCTGCCACTGACACTTTTGACAACCGTCTATTTTCAGTGTCAAACAGGGTAAGCAGTACAAAACCCCATCCCAACAACGGCAAGAAAACACCGAATAATAAAACAAGTGGAAGCTTGCTTATAACAAAGTAACAAAATAAAGGATACAGTTTCACCACGTCGGTGTCCATCCGCCTCTTGCCAGGACTTGGAGACGACATGTTTTTTGTTGTGTTCCTTTCAGAAGTGAGCTAAAAATACTGCGGTGTTTTCACGCTGCTTCTCTGCGTTGGAATAGCCACAAAAGCCCCACGACTGAATGGTCAGCCTTCCCACGAGCTACGTGAACAAAATGCTAGCTGTGACATTGTCTACTTTGTCTTGCTTTTTTTTAGTAATGTGGATGTCTTTCACCGAGTTGTGTCCTCCTCCACCAGTCCCAGAGTCTCGAGATGTAACGTTCGCGAACGATTTGAGTCTTTTGAACGGCTCTTTTCAGTGACCGTCAAGAACCGATTCCTAGTTGCAATTAAGACCCGCTCGTTCGTAAAAATGCTAATTGCCCACGCTGTCTTCAGGGGTCACCACCTGTGTGCTCCGTATCTGACTTGTATGCGCTGCCATCATTTTAAAGACAATTGACATCTCCTGATGGGTCGTTTGCGAACAATCTGGCTCTTAGACACGTAATTTGAATTTAACGACGAGGCCGGCTCTTTGAAGTGGGAGCCGTCTGTTTGAAGTGGGAGCCTCCATTTGTTTTCGTCAGTTGTCAGTGAAAGCCTCATGTGATTTGCCACTATGTGTTTGCGGATGCCCATTCTCACTAAAAACTAGCAAATGCTGTTACTTTATGGATGTTTTGTCTTGTAGTTTTGTACATTTTAATTTATACTTAGTTTTGTTGATGTTGTGTCTCATCAATTGTTGGACATTTACTAGTAATACACACAATCAAACTGGATCTTTTTAACTAGTTTAATTTGATTTGTTTAGTTTAATTTGTTCTTTCTGTTTCTTGTTGAGCATATGAATAAAGCCATATAAATAATAAATGTTTTAAATAATTATGTTTCTTTATTAGAAACTAATTTTGAACGTAATTTGGTAATAAATCAATAAGCAACAAATATAATCTGAGCAGCCATTTAGGGAGCCGAGCCAAAAGAAGCAACTCTCTAAAAGAACCAAAATACCCATCACTACCAGAGACATGAAGCTAAAAGGGAGTCTTGTGGGGAGGGGAGGGACTTGGGTATAGAAATATAACACATGGAAAAAACCGCCGCTTTAGAGCACTTAATCTAACAACGCGAACTGTGTTATTTTTAGACAAGTTTAACCTTCATTTTATCATGTATTTTACGTACACGTTGTATTCGGAAGCTTTGCGATGTGCTCACCAGATAGGGCCCACTGGTTATGGTGCATACATTATATGAACTCCGCTTCTACGTAAGATGAAGACCAAAACATGTCAAAGTTGTTGCTGCACTTTGTGTGTTCAGATTATTACTTTACCACTTAATACTTTGCATTGTAGTGTTTCACATAGCATAGGATTCATAAATATGATCATAGGTTTAAAATGAACTGGGGAATCTGTAATTTCAGGCACCATTCGCATAAATGTCCTCTTGTAGGAAATAAACACTACAACTAAATAATTAATAGTAAATAAATATATATAACAAATAAATATGCACTTAGCCAAAAAATAAATGCATCACTTTTGTTTTTGCTCCTAGCTATTCAGTTGAACTGAAAGATATAAAACATTTTCTATGTACACAAAAAAGTATACCCTGCATGTTTGTTTATCTTATTTCTTAATTTAGTGGCACAAATTCATTACTTTTTATTACTGACTTTGAACGTGATGAAATATCCCTTCTGGCCTATTTTCTAGCATTACCTGGGCTTTTTGAAGTTGAACCACCATGAGTGGTGCCACAATTATTTTTTTTACCGGATTTCCCAGTCATACTACTTGGCCTAAATTAGTATGAATGAGATACAACAGACAGGATACATGTAGGCCCTGTTTTAAAGTCATCTGTCAAATGATCAGTAATGAATTATCATAAATTAATCTACAAAAGCCATATTTCATATTGTGAGTGTATTTCAACATTGGCAAACTGACACTTAAACTACCCAACATTTGCAGTATTTCCTGTGACAAATCATATATGTCAATGAAGCTAGAAGGTAAGAGGAAGTTATTTCTGTCTTTGCAAATGACCTTTTTTTTACACAAACTTGTAAGAAGTCTAGTTCGAGCCTGCAACTACAGCATGGCCATGCAGTTAAACATTAACTGTATGCATGCTAAAGTCAAGGGTGTCAAGTGTTTTGAAAGAAAGACAAAAGAGTGGTCTTAATGCAATCTACTCAAGATCAATATTAGGACAGAAATTGTTGTCAGTGGTGGTATAGTATCTAAAGGGATTTTGTGTCTGTCCGTTTGAGCTTCAAGTCCAGATTCTGCATGCGAGCAATGCAGTCACCAATAAAATGTGGACTGTGTATCTGCATGTTAGTGCAGTACAAACCCATTCATTTATACACTATATTTGTAAAGGATTACAAAATGAGGGCCTTCCACTTTTCTAGATGGATGGATAGATACTTTATATACCTCCAAGAGAAATTCGTGTTACCCTCTTTAAAAATGACACTCACAGATCTTTCCACAATTTATAGAAACATAAGCAAATTGTACAGAAACCTATTCTGCTGGGCGTATTTCTAACCAAACTGAATTTTAGGGGGTGATTTGTTTACCGTTTCACTGACAATGGCAGCCTTTTTAACAGTACACAACACCATGCCACTCGTGAATGCGAGGCCAGGTGACACGCATCCTGATTGGTCAGGACTTGTCAGCTGACTGTGGTGCACCAGTGGTAGCAGCAGCAACATCATCAGCAGCAGCAGCAGGAGTGGAGGAGTCAGCTGTGTTGTTTGTTAAATTATGTCTTTTCCTTTAATGTGCCACGGAGTGTAATTTAATCGGAATTGGAAGTGAAGCCTCCTTGTGCTACCTCGTTCAAAATGTCTTCGGCTGTACACGACGAAACCTCTAGTCAGCTTAATAAGTTTGAGAAACTATCGTGGTGGCCCTCCAGTCGAGATTCAGGTCTGTAAACAAAACAGCTTGGACATAGTATACCGCATATCGGGGTTAAATTTAGCCTATGTCAAGGCATTCTGCATACAAAGGATGTACTTTTATTGTACATCCATATGTCAGTGTTTTGTAATAAGCAGTTCATGTGACAGACTGTAGGCCAACACTAGCTAATGTTGCTAGCAAAGCTAACGGGACTATTGTTGCTACGACTGTATTTACATTGCTGTACTGTACACAGAGACGTTACATTCACTTTCAGTGCGGATAATCCATGCAAATCTGGTATCTTTTTCACCGTGGCTAGTAATATTTTAAACAAATTAGCTGAGTCAGTCACAAGTTATTTCCGAGGGCATTTATTGGTCGTGGAGGTGGGTGGTATTGATTTAATGGAGTAGTTTGTTTCAAAAAGTGAAATATGTACATTATATAAATTCATTTCACACAGACTGATATATTTGCGAAGTTCATTAGTTTTAATTTTGATTAGTATAACTGAAACTTCTGTTTCTGAAACTGAAATTTCAGTATCTCAGAAAATTAGAATAAATAGAAATAAAATGATTTTAGAAATGTTGGCCAACGGAAAAGTATAAACATGAAAAATATGAACATTACTCAGTACTTGGTCAGGGCTCCTTCTGTCTGAATTATTGCAGCAATGCGGCGTGGAATGGAGTAAGTCAGTCTGTGGCACTCCTCAGGTGTGCCTAGGTTGCTGTGATAGTGGCTTTCACGTGTTCTGCATTGTTGGTCTGGCGTACCGCATTTTCCTCTTGACAAGATGGGGTTAAGGTCATGCCAGTTTGCTGGCCAATCAAGGACATGGTCCTTAAAACATGAACTGGTTGTTTCGCCACTATGTGCAGGTGCCAAGTCATTTTGGAAATCTGCATCTCCATAAAGTTGGTCAGCAGCGGGAGGCATGGATTACTTTAAAAGTTTCTGGTAGACATCTACACTGACCTTGGATCTCAGAAAACACAGTGGACCAACACCAGCAGATGACATAGTACCCCAAACTATCACTGCCTCTGGAAACTTTACACTGGACCTCAAGCAACATGGATTCTTTGCCTCTCTCCTCTCTTCCACCAAACTCTGGGACCTTGAATTCCAAAGGAAATGCAAAATGTACTTTCATCAGATAACATAACTTTGGACCACTCAGCAACAGTCTAGTCCTTTTTGTCCTTTGCCCGGATGTCATGGTTCTGATGGTGTCTTTTGTTCAAGAGTGGCTTAACCGAAAGAATACGACTCCAGAAACCCATTCTTGCATACTTTTGTCTGTGGTGGCTATTGAAGCACTGACTCCAGCTGCAGTCCACTCTTTGTGAATCTCCACCACATTTTTAAATGGGTTTTGTTTCACAATCCTTTCCAGGGTACACTAACCACATTTTTTCCTTCCCTGCAACTTTCTGTTATGCCTGGGCACAGAACTGTGGGAACAGCCAACTTTTATAGTAATGATCTTTTGTGTCTTGTCCTCCTTGTGCAAGGTGTCAACGATTGTCTTTTGGGCAAGTGTCAAGTCCCAATAATTGTTTATCCCACAAGACTAGACTGAGAGACCATTTAAGGTGTTTAGAGTTAATTAGCTGATTAGAATGAGACACTATATTGAACCTTTTGACAATATTCAAATTTTCTGATATACTGAAATTGGGGGTTTTCATTAGCTGTCAGTTATAATCATCAAAATTAAAAACACATGTAATATATAAAGTATGTATATATATATATATATATATATATATGAGAGAGAGAGATAGATACTGTAGATCGATCTGTGTGCAATGCATCTATGTAACATATGAGTTTCACTGTTTGAATAGAATTACTGAAATACATCAATTTTTTAAATGATATTCGAATTTACTGAGCAGCACCGGTATACATACCAGGGGGTACTAGAGGAGGTCGATATTTGTCAGTTCTCTTCTATGTTTTATTTCCCCAAATATGTGTGTTTTTTGTTTTGATGTTCCAACATACATAAACTTGTTGTTGGACACAGGTGGACTTTGAGGTTGAAAAGCCAATGGTTTTGAATGAGAGCCAATAATAGCGTTTGTTTAGGTATTTTGCGCTATTGACTAAATTTGTTATTGCTATTGTTACATTGTCTTGTGGTAATGGATTAGTTTAATAATATCTGTGTAAGCAGATATTATTTATTCCTACCACTTGTCCATACCACAACCGTTACTGATAATAAGTCACCTTCCTATGTTCAATATGTGGCAATTTTTAATAACTTACAATGATTGGGTTGTGTAATAATAGTAGCTGTACATATTTATGTATTGCTAATTTGTTCACAAATAAGTGTACTTATACAATTATTTTAAAATAGGTTGTATTTTATTGTGATTATAATAAAACAATTCACATAATTGTTGAATGATCTTGAAAAACGGCCAAGTAAAAATGATTGGTATCAACAATACTGCTTCTGTATTTACTTGGTGTAGGTCAATATAAAATATTGGAGTATTGCTCACTTCTACTACATTGTAACATCGTTTTTAGATGGGGCAAGTGTACCTAAGACCTAAGCGTGTCCATCTTGCAGGTTTCAAAAAGCGGGCACGCTGGCTCCAGGCACGGCGCATCTTTTCTCAGGCGTCCCCCAACTTGCGCATTCCCAACAGGTTTCTAAGAGAAGGTAAGTGATTTTCCATGATGGGCCCATTAAAAAAAAGGAAAGGACACATTGTTCTCCCTCTCTCAGGACCCTGTGTGCCCTCAGCCCGCAGTGGACACCGCTGTGTTGCGGACAGCACCAACCTATATGTATTTGGTGGCTACAACCCGGACTTTGAGGAGGCGGGTGGGGCTGAAAATGAAGACTACCCACTCTTCAGGGAGCTTTGGAGGTTTCATTTTGCCACAGCAACCTGGCACCGCGTTCAGACGGAGGGTTACATTCCTACGGAGCTCGCTTCAATGTCGGGTAAAGTTGGCTTTGGAAACAAAGATACCAACACAAATTGTACATACTTTTATTACTTGATCAAGCGATATTGCTCTCTGTACTTTCTCATGCTTTGTAAATTTTTTGGAAGGTGTTGTTCAGTTGGGTCGAAGTTTGTTTTGCGAGAATCCTTTAGCTGTTTTTGTGGTGCTGCTTTGTACGTGTGACGGTGTTGGTCGTGTTGAACCTCCCTGATTCTGTGCCACTGCAGGACTTGTGCATGGCGGGTTTTGCACTGAGCTGCTACATCTTTTTCAGACTTCAACGTCACTCCTGCGCCTTGCTAACTCTTTTAGCAGGTTCGCATATGCTGCTGTTATCACATATGGGTCTGTTCAGGCGCTGCTGCATAGAAGTGTTATAGTGGAGTTTTGAATGCACAGCTGGTATTGGAGTACTGATATGAGCAGCCAGCAGTGAGACCAAACAACACGGAACGTCTACAAATGTTGATACCGAAAAGAAACAAACGATCATTCAATAATTTCATTTCTGTGAAACTGAGTGCCACCAGACTCATCTCACATCCTTGTCCTTTTGGTTATACTACAGGAATTTATTTTAGAAAAATGTTCTTTATATATTTTCATAATTTTAAAATTATTGAATTATATTAACAATAAAATATAAAAGTAAAATTTCAAACTAATTTATAGTATAACCAGTATAATGCAATTAAACTGTGATTTTGTACTATCTCATATTGAAACTGCAATAATGTCTTTTCATTATAGGAATTGTTTGCAAAACAAAAAAGCTCCAAGCAGCGTGTAACCATTGCAAACAGCTCCTTTTTATAAATAAATACAGTACATTTCATTGATAACACAGTCATAAAGCCTTGCTGCACATGCGCACCTTAACACTTGTCAGCCTTAGGTGTACTGTTCACTACAGTGGAATTACGCTTACACGGAACACTTCTGCTTTAAACTACACTTGTACTGACGGGAACCAAAGGTAAGTATTGTTCCAAGAGTAACATAGAAGCAAAAATCCTGTCCTCAAATACCGTTTTTCTTCAAATAAACACCCGATACTCTCTGCAGTCGAGTACACATTTGCCCCTATTTAAGTAAATATTAAAATGGATGTTAAATTATACTTATAGAACCTCTTCCCTTTCAGCTGTCTTCCATGGCAACAACTTGCTTGTGTTTGGCGGCACTGGGATTCCATTTGGTGAAAACAACGGCAACGACGTCCATGTTTGTAATGTTCAGTACAAACAATGGAACCTGCTCCCTTGCCGAGGGACAAAGCCTAACAAGATCTACGGTCAGGTAGCTAAGCTGCACTCTCTTAAGTGTTGTTTTTAGTAGACAACTACAAACTATGCCACCCTTGTCCCTCTGCAGGCGATGGTCATCCTAAATGGCTACCTGTATGTTTTTGGAGGGACAACAGGATACCTTTACAGTACCGACCTGCACAGGCTGGACCTCACAACTAAAGAATGGATCCACCTCAAGCCCAACAATGCACCCACGGATCTCCCTGAGGAGAGGTCAGGCTGAAGAAATGTTTAAAATAAACATACTCATGACAGCATGATGTTATTTCACAGGTACAGACATGAGCTAGCTCATGATGAAACCAGAATATACATTTTAGGAGGCGGGACTTCCTGGTCATCATATCGCTTGGACAAGGTAAAAGGATACAGTTGTAATGTAACACATGTATCAAAACTTAACAGATTTTAAACTCAATATACACTATATATTTTGGATGAGGTGCTTAAATGTTTTTGTATTTAATTAACTCAGTCAAGTATGCAAAGTCTACTCAGACAGTTTAAAAAAAAAACTTGTTTTTGGTACAAGGAATTTCTTTTGTAGTGCCTTGAGACTTTTATTTACTCAACTGCAGACAGTGCCAGGTATCTATTGGGGTGGCATTTGTTTCTTGTTTTTTTAAATCCAATGCAATTCCATATTTTAATATTTTTTCCCCACCTAATTAAAGTTCTCAAGTGGGGTATGCAAAAAAAAATGACAAACAATTAGCGCCTATCACTCCCAATTACGAGTGCACCTAAATGGCTCATGTCGCACAGATAGCACGAGTTGTTGTTGCTCTGTGTGCATTATATGAATAAGTAAGTTTGATTATTTTGTGCATTAAGAGTGTTTCTGTAAAAGCTTTGGTAACTACTGCTTTATTATATGTAAATGATACTCCAATTCAAGTTTACTAGCTTTTGATTCAGAAAATTCTACATGTAAGTAAAAAAATCACAGACACCAAGTCTAATGTGAATAAAGTGTGTGTTTTTCAGTTCTTTTTTTATGTTACCACTGTGTCTTTTTCAGATTCATGCATATAACCTGGAGACAAACTACTGGGAGGAAATAGTCACCAAACCCCATGAAAAACTAGGTTTGTGTTGTACGCTTTACTTTTGTTTCTGATTGTCAGATTGTCATTATTATTAGGCGTATTATTACAAATTTTCCATACATTTTTAATTTTATTATATTTTTATTATCATGGCAGGATTTCCTGCTGCTCGCCGTTGCCATAGCTGTGTGCAGGTCCAAGATGGTGAGAGCTCTTGCAGCCAGCAGTATGACATTTTTGGAACTTCATATTGCTGTCTTCTTCGTCTGCCTTCCAGAAGTGTTTATATGTGGCGGCTACGACGGTCAGCTGATCATGCCTGACTTATGGAAGCTCAGCCTTCGCACTTTCCAGTGGACCAAGCTGCCCACCATCATGCCGGAGCCGGCCTACTTTCATTGCGCCGCCGTGACGCCGGTTGGTAAATACAATATTGTTTTACTATACAAAGACATGCTATCTGCTTGACTGGCTCTTTTCTCTTAGGCGGGGTGCATGTATGTCCATGGCGGCGTGGTCAACATGTCTGGCAACCGAAGGACGGGCTCGCTATACAAAGTGTGGCTGGTGGTGCCCAGTCTATTGGAACTGGCCTGGGAGAGACTGCTGAAGATGCTGCCTCACGTGGCACACCTCTCCACGCTGCAGCTGCTTGCCCTGGGACTGCCACACACGCTCATTGAGCGCCTGAAGTAGGCCGGTCTCACACCTCAACTCTGTGATTGGTCAGCCTTGCATGGACTTGGGCTATCACTTCTGAAGGATTACAGTCTCATTTTAATATTTTTTTTTTTTACATTTTGTGAATGTGTTTTTGTTCGGACATCTGTGTAGTGTGTCACCCTGAGATGAGCCCTTTTTTAATCTAAAAAAAAATTAAAGGGCTGATTGTGCCCATACAGGCCTTGTATAATACATTTTTTATGGCCTCGCAGCTCTTTTGCATTGAACCAATTGACTTAACGTTTCATGTTGCACTAGCTAAAACAACCAAAAAACAGTCAGTTATTGCAACAAAACACATTAAATGTATTTTTTTGGTCTATTGCATGTCATTACTGTGACTTTTCCAGTGCCTCCCTTTACAGCTATTTTACACTGTAAATTATAAAAGAATGCACGTGTAGCGTCACACCAGTCCATCTTTTTAATTGGTGCCTTTTTTAATGCTCTAAATCCAACCTGAACTGTGTGCATTGTAATGAGTTACTTGGTGCTGGAAGCCAGTCAAAAGGTTTTCTTGAGAGTTGTTTTAATCACTGTGCTGCTGCTGTTTTTACTTTGAATTGTCACTTATGAGTGTTTTGGTCACTTCATGCCTGAACACATGTACACAAAATTGTATTTATTTTTTGCCACTGTACTTTTTCAAAGCAGTAAAAAGGTATTGTTTGAATACCACACAGCATCTTGTGTAATTAAACTTTTGTGTAACGCAGAGCCCATTTTCACATTTTTGACACTCTACAGTGTTTGCTAATATGAAGTAACATCTCCATAATGTATCTTCCAACTAGGCCTTGCTTGAGATAGATTATATTTGTGAAATGATCTGCCCTGCATGTCTGCATGTCTCTGTACTGTACTGAACTTCTCAAAGGCACATTTGATGATTATGTACATTTTTTAAATTCCTGTCTGTGCAATAAAACTCAGGCACAAACTTTTTCAAAATATTTCTATCAAGGGGTTGTATTTGCACACACGCATACTATTGTCCTCTTAAATGTCACATGCATAACTATTATGACACATTGGAGGTAGAAATAGTTAATTTTTGCAATACATTCGTGAAGATAAAATTTGAATCTAATTAAAATACTGTCTAAGACAAGATGTTTGGCTATCTTCTGATATTAGGCAGTAACAGTCATGGAGTTCTATTTGAATGGGACCTACCTTTGTTAAAATACCAAAAACCCCACAGGAACATGAAGGAAAAGTTTTATACCACTTGAGCACCAAAAAATGCGTTTGTTTGAAACAGCAGTATGGATAATATTAATTGCGCTTCTTTGGTTCCACGGCAGATCTGGAAGACCAGGCCTCGAATCTCCGTTGGGCATGTCTATGTGGAGCTTGAATGTTCTCCCCATGAGTGCGTGGGTATTCTCCAGGTACTCCGGTTTCATCCCACATTCCAAAAACATGCATGCCTGCACAACACAAGTGTACTGCAAAAGGTGGTGATCTTGAGTGTCACTATAGTGATTAAAAAAGATTCTGTTCTACCCCTTTTTTTAAAGATAGCCTAATGGAACGGTTGAATTATTACATACCGTTACTTTAAATGATTTGGGCTGACAATCCAACAGTCAGCAGCCTGCTGGAGATGGAGCAAAAAAATAGAGAGCCAATAGGATCAGATAGACGACTACCAGGGCTGTGCCTGCATGGAAATTGAATAGGAAAAAAAATGCAATAAAGTATAATATTTGCATTTGTCACCCTTCAAAATTTGCTGATCTTTGGTCAAAATATACATTTTTTTCTCCAACAATAGGCAGTGTTTGTCTCCAGAAAACATATCTCATTCAAATTGGTAACAATTTATAATTTTAAAAACATGATAATAAAGCATTAAATGTTTTTTTCTTTTACAACACACGTACAGTGTAATGAAGTAGTTTACACTTAGCTTCTATGATCAAATTTTCTAATATCTGGCATCAAAACTTGCAATGAGATAAACACAAGTTACTATATGATCTTTAGTCATTTCTGGAATAACAACAGACAAGCAGTGTGGATTATGTAGATGCGGCTTGGATTAACAGCTAGCCTGGATGACCCGGTGACCTGCATAGCCACCCCTTTAGGGGGAGTGGGAGGCCCCACAACAGGCTACAGAACCTGAATTGCGCTTCTATTCATTTAGTTTGTTAGCGAGTATACAATGGCTAGTGATGAGAAACTGGTAGGGTTCTGGAACTGGAGTCTTATTTAATAAACATACCAGCCACTCTTATTGCAAATGTTGATCCAAAATCGGAGAACGTCAATGTCATGCTAGCAGGTGGGGTTGGAGGGGCAGAAATTACCTGCGTTTTTCTGCGATATGCAATTGGTCTCATAAAATATAACAATAATAACGGCGCTATACTGGTAAGTCCCTTTAATACATGTTTCTTCTTGCAAAAAAAATATAAAAGGCATACCTTGAAAATAATCTGACTTGCCATCCATGAAGATGTAGTTGACCAAAATCACGCTGAAGATACTGGTCCAAAGATGTAGATCACAGAACAAGAGCACAAAGCCCACATCCTGAGCAGATTTGATTTACAATTAACTAAAATGTAAATCTTAACTGAATGACCCAAATGACAATAGAGGAGGACAGAGGTCTTACATAGAGGGCATTAAACGCAACCAGGATCGGAATCTGGAGCATGCAGACCTGCACAGCGATACAACTCCCCACCTCCAAGCTGATGGGGAAAAACAAAAGTACAATCCTGGCACATTAGACTTATTCATGCTGATACCTGAGGCTGATGTTGTTCTGAAGTGCAAACTGTATCCCATTGACAATCTCAGGGATCTCTGGAACCATGGCGAGAAGTGTAACCCCAATAAAATACTAGAGAAGAAAAACAAAAATTAACATGCATGAGGCCAGGAGGTGAAAAATCCAAAAAGGGACAGCAGGAGCGAGCCCGCCCACCTGGGAAATGTTGGGCTGGTTGAGAATGGGCTGGATGTGCTCTGTGGCAAGGTCAGCGCAGGCGGACGTAAGTGCGGTGGCCATGATGAGGATGAGAAGGGACCTCCAGCGGGACCAGTGGACCACTGCATCATGTTGACCAGTCACTGGACAGCAGCATATAAGCATTGTGCTCCCTCACTGACAGAGTACAAATCCTACCTGGTCCCTGTCCAAGATGGATGTCATAAATGTGGGCGTGTGTCTTCAAAGTGAATATCAACCCGATGATATAGGCGACTGGCAGGAGGACAGAAACAGAGTACACAAGGGGCCTAACAATAAAAGTAAAAAGGTTTAGTAGACATTCACTTCTCGAATGTCACAATATTTTTTTTTTACATCCTAGTCTTTGTCAAACTGGACTTATGTTATGTACATTATGAGTATTCCCCTCATACACTGCATGGCCAAAAAAAAGTTGCCACCAAAAAAAAGGTCATACACTAATATTTATATACTATACACAAAACATATATATATATATAGGTATATATTATATAGTCTGACAGCTGCGCAAAGCCTTCTCCAGCACATCCCAAGGATTCTCAATGCAGTGAAGATCTGGATGTGTGAAAATGATGTCTCATGCTCCCTGAACCAGTCTTTCACAATTTGAGCCTGATGAATCCTGGCATTGTCCTCTTGGAATATGCCCGCACCATCAGGGATGGAATAACCTGGTCATTCAGTATATTCAGGTAGTCAGCTGACTTCATTCTTTGAGCACATAGTGTTGCTGAACCTAGACCTGACCAACTGCAGCAAACTCACACCTACAGTGAGGGAAAAAACTATTTCAACCCCAGCTGATTTTGTAAGTTTGCCCACTAACAAAGAAATGATCAGTCTATAATTTCAATGGTAGGTTTAATTGAACATTGAGAGACAACAATGACAAAAAAAATCCAGAAAAATGCGTTTCAAAAAGAGTTATAAATGAATTTGCATTTCCATGAAGGAAATAAGTATTTGATCCCCTTGAAAAAACGTGCTTCAGTATTTGGTGGCAAAACCTTTGTTGGCAATCACAGAGGTCAGCCATTTCTTGTAGTTGGCCACAAGGTTTGCACACATCTCAGAGGGGATTTTGGCCCGCTCCTCTTTGCAGATCCTCTCCAAGTCATTAATGTTTCATGGCTGATGTTTGGCAACTCAAACCTTCAGCTCCCTCCACAGATTTTCTATGGGATTAAGGTCTGGAGACTGACTAGGCCACTCCATGACCTTAATATGCTTCTTCTTGAGCCAATCTTTTGTTGCCTTCGCCATGTGTTTTGGATCATTGTCATGCTGGAATACCCAACCACGACCAATTTTCAATGCCCTGACTGAGGGAAGGAGGTTCTCACCCAACACTTGATGGTACATGGCCCCATCCATCCTCCCTTTGATGCGGTGCAATTGTCCTGTCCCCTTGGCAGAAAAACACCCCCTGCTTCCACCTCCATATTTGACGGTGTTTTTGGAGTCATAGGCAGCATTCCTCCTCCTCCAAATACGGCAAGTTGAGTTGATGCCAAAGAGCTCAATTTTGGTCTCATCTGACCACAACACATTCACCCAGTCTTCCTCTGAATCAGTCAGATGTTCAGTGGCAAACTTCAAATGGGCCTGTAGATGGACTTTCTTCAGCAGGAGAACCTTGCGGGCACAGCAGGATTTCAGTTTTCACGGCGTAGTGTGTTACCAACTGTTTTTGTGGTGACTTGAGATCATTGACAAGTTCCTCCCGAGTGGTCCTGGGCTGATTCCTCACCGTTCTCATTATCATTGAAACTCCACGAGGTGAGATCTTGCATGGAGCTCCAGAACGAGGGAGATTAGCAGTTAATTTATGTTTCTTCCATTGGCGAATAATTGATCCAACTGCTGCTTGGTGATGGTCTTGTAGCCCATTCCAGCCTTGTACAGGTCCACAATCTTGTCCCTGACATTCTTGGAAAGCTCTTTGGTCTTGGCCATGGTGTAGAGTATGGCATCTGGATTGATTGATTGCTTCTTTGGACAGGTCTCTTTTTTACAGGTAACGAGCTGAGAGGGCTGCCAATGTCAGCTTGTTACCTGTATAAGATCCACCTGGGAGCTAGAGATCTTGCTGACGGATAGGGGATCAAATACTTATTTCCTTCATGGAAATGCAAATTAATTTATAACGCTTTTTGAAACGCATTTTTCTGGATTCTTTTTGTCATTGTTGTCTCTCAGTGTTCAAATAAACCTACCATTGAAATTATAGACTGATCATTTCTTTGATAGTGGGCAAACTTACAAAATCAGCTGGGGTTCAAATAGTTTTTCCCCTCACTGTATTTGCTTAGTTAAATCCAGTTGGAGATTTTCGTGACTTCCAGAATGGGCGGCGGGGCAAAACAAGGTAAAACAGTATTGCATATGAAGGCAAATATGACTTAGGGTATGACTTGCAATGTGTGCTTTTTGTATGCAGTCACGCAGATATCTTGAATTATTTCCTGTATTATCCTTTATTGTCTCTAAATTGTCCTTTAGGTGTGAACGTGAGTGTGAATGGTTATGTCTGCCCTGCGATTGACTGGCGACCAGTCCAGGGTGTACCCGCCTCCTGCCCGAAGTCAGCTGGGATAGTCTCCAGCATACCCGTGACCCTAATGAGAATAAGTGGCATAGAAAATAGATGGATGGATAGACGTTTTTTGGCCAGGCAGTGTATTTCAGCAAGTTTAGAGATATCAGTGTACAGCTTGTATAGCAGTGTATATTTTGCATTCATTGAACACAAGTGAACACACAGCCATTCTTGTCTAAATAGCTGGAAAAACTAGTGAGGAGCCAGATAATCTGATCCTACAGTCAAGCACAAAATATAATAAAATGCTTGGTAAAGTCTGAGAGGTCTACTAATTTTCATAACATACCATATAATGTGTGTGTGTGTGTGTATATATATATATATATATATAAATTATATATATATATATATATTATATAATATATATATATATAAATTATATATTATATATATATATATTATATATAATATATATAAATTATATATATAATTTATATATATATATAGATTTCTTTTTAAATAAAAAATTACAGGAACACTTAGAAAACATCAGATCTAAACGGGGGGGGGAAATTATCTTGAATATCTTTCCTGATAATAAGTAGGTAATGTATTAGTGGGTTTAGGTCAGGTGAACGTGGGGGCCAGTATCAATTCCTTCATCCTCCAGGAACTGCCTACATACTCTAGCCACATGAGGTCAAACGTTGTCGTGGACCAGGAGGAACCCAGGTCCAGCTCCACCAGCGTAGGTTTTGACAATGGGTCCAAGGATTTCATTCCGATACCTAATAGCAGTTCAGGGTGCCATTATCTAACCTGTAGAGGTCTGTGCGTCCTTCCAGCTATATGCCTCCCCAGACCATCACTGACCCACCACCAAACCAGTCATGCTGAATGATGTTGCAGGCAGCATAACGTTCTCCACGGCATCTCCAGACCCTTTCACGTCTGTCGCAAGTGGTCAGGTTGAACATGCTCTCATTGGTGAAGAGCACAGGGCGCCAGTGGCATAGTTGCCAATTCTGGTGGTCTATGGCAAATGCCAATCAAGCTCTATGGTGCTGGACAGTGAGCACAAGACCCACTACAGGACGTCGGGCCCTCAAACCACCCTCATGGAGCCTGTTTCTGATTGTTTGGTCAGAAACATTCACACCAGTGGCCTGCGGGAGGTCATTTTGTAGGGCTCTGGCAGTGCTCATCCTGTTCCTCCTCGCACAAAGCAGCAGATACTAATCATGCTGAGGGTTAAGGACCTTCTACGGCCCTGTCTAGCTTTCTTGGAGTAACTACCTTTCTCCTGGAATCACCTCCATGCTCTTGAGACTGTGCTAGGAGACACAGCAAACCTTCTTGCAACGGTACGTATGGATGTGCCATCCTGGAGGAGTTGGACTACTTGTGCAACCTCTGTAGCGTCCAGGTAGCACACCATGCTATCAACAGAAATGTTGATCCAAGCCAAATGAAAAACTACAGCAGTAGAAAGTCGGTCAGTAAAAAAAATCAACTAAAAGAGATAAGGAGTCAGTGGCCTCAACCTGGAAAACCATTCCTGTTTTGGGGTCTGTCTCATTGTTGTCCTTCTGATGTACTTGTTGTTGATTTCATTGACAATAAAGCACCTTAAACTGATTAACCACCCCCTCTGCTACTTAACTGACCAGATCAATATCCCAGAAGTTTGACTGATACGTTACTATACTCTTATTAAAAAATGTTCCCCTAATTTTTTTGATCAGTGTATATATAGATATATAGATTTATGTGGAGTGTATTTACACATACACACACTAACATGTGGCACCATGCTGTGGCGCTTATTTAACAATAATTAAAATGTCTTACTCAACATGGTTGTGGAACAGTGTGCCATTGCTCTGTTGAAAGAAAGGAAAGAAACATCAAAGGACCAACACACAAGGTCTTATAAATGTGTTAGAACATTCTTCTTACTGAGGGTGCTCACCACATCATAATGACAGCTGTAGCAAACAAAAGGGCCACTTCTGTTGCCCGTGATGTTCCCTGATGTGCACGCGTCACACACCAAGTTACCATAAGCCTTCGAGAAAAGTGTAGGGGCAAACACGCCTGCATTTGACAGAACACTACATGAGCTTTATCGTTTGTGACACATGAGGATCTGGCGCCTCTTGGTGAAAAAAGCTGAGTCTACTGAATGTTCAAGATGTTCCTCACCTCCTACAGAGATGAAGAGCAGTGCAGAGCTTACTCCTGTGCAGCGACTGTTAAATCTTTGCTCTCGATGTCTCAGTCCTCCGATGATCATGCAAATGCCCTGGGAGGTGAGATCAAAGTTTCATTTTACGCTGTGATCAAACAGTTACCACTGCAAGTGCAAAATGTAGTGCGTTACGGGGATGAAGAGTATGCATCCAAGCAAAGTGCCTGTCAGCGCCGCCTTCACCACTTCTTGCAGGCACGCATTGGCTGTCCCGTGACCCCTGAGAAGAGCTGTGATGTAAAAGGTCAACTCGGTGATAGAGCCGAAAGTGGCGTTGACGACTGCGCCCACAGCGAAGTTACTCTGGGCTGAGATGCTGCAGGTTAGCAAAAGGGGGAAAATAAATTAACTGTTGGTAATTGACACACGTTAAAGTTTCTTAAATGGTTAGCATCTCACCTGGCAATACCCATGCCAATGTAATATGACAGCGGGATGATGGATCCTAAGGCTATGGCGAACTTGACATGGGAACTGGCATACCGGTTTTCTCTATCAGTGTAGCCGATTATTAGGGCAATTATGACAAGAGGGAGGAGATCTAAGAGGAAGGTTATAGGGAATAACAGATAGTCTTTGTAATGGCAACAAAACTCCAATTTGGCACATATCTAAAATATAACCACAAAATACAACAGCAAAAATGTTTAAAGTGCAAAATGTCAGGATGTAAAGTCAGGAGAAAATGTTAGTACAAATAACATAAACTTGTGGGATGTTTTAAGAAATATATACAGTATGTAGCTCTGAGATTATTAAAGTAGCTTTAAACATTTTTACAACATTATTACAGTAATCAAATGTAAATGCCCCCCCAAAACCCTCCATTCTATGATTTTTAAGTATCCGGTCCTTTCTTGTTTTTCCACAAACACAAAAAAAAGGATACTGACAGCAAATACATTGATCCCATCAACAGTGTACTTGTAGTAGTACCAATTTGCTGCATGATAGCAGCACAGCAACGTCCCTCTCTCATAGCCTTGATGCTAAAGTCAAAACAAAAACATAATAATAATAATAGTAGTAAGTAGTAAAACCTGTGCAAAAATCTACTTTGCCTGCCTCCTTGCCTTCCTCTGCGAGCTGTTGGACACAGACACATCCTCTGGAGGCAAGTTTAGGATGATGCGCAAAGTGTGTGAATTCATCTTGGCTACAGGAATGGTGAAGACAAGGATCCAGGACAAGAGACAGACCAGCGAGTGGATGACCACCAGAGGAGGATATCCCAGCAGTAGCCACACATAAGTGGAGATGCGACACTGGAAAAAAAAAAAAAAAGTTTCCTATGTGCTTTGACTTTGTCGATAAAGCTCTCGCATTGGATCAGATGTACATAATGACGTGGCACGTGAGTATACAGTACATGGCATGGTTTAAGAGATGTTACCCAGTAGCGAGAGTGTGCTGGCCGCTCTGATGCCTCGGGGACTGGACTCTCAGTTGGTGACGGCAGCAAAATCGGAGAGTTGTCCTCCACCCACTCTTTGGTGCATTCGCAGTCAGGCATTTGCTCACAACATCTCCATAACTTATTTCCAATCTGCAGAAGAAGATCTCAATGATTATAAAAATTATGGGAAAATCAAACTACACCCATGAAACACTGAAAAAGGTAGAGTATATCCGAGTAAGAATGATACAATACACACATTAAAGGGGACCTTAGAGGGAGCCTTGAGGGACGCTGCTATGCGTAAAAAAGGATAAAAGATCTAAGCAGTACCTTGTGAACTAACTTGCCAAATGGCCAAAGAAAGTAACAAGACAACTTCCAGCACAGCTTTCCTTGAGAGATGGAAAAAGGGAGAAATAAACATCGGGACATGTGACAATCAAACTTGATGAACGACTACTGTTGTAACAACCCACCTACCATAGGGTGCTCCGATGATCGTCAAGAACATGATTATACCCACTAGGAGGTACACCAGGGACACCCACCAACCAAAAAGAACAACATAAACTACATTTCCACATGTGATGAGATGACCTGCCAACACACATAAAAAACATTTTAGAAACCCGTCTAATGTAAACTCAACATACTTTACTGTATGAAGAAGTTATGCATTCCTGTGGTGTGGACAATATATAAACTGAGATTTGAGGTATTCTTTCTAGAATGTTCACATGCACTTTTAGTAGGGAAATTGAACATAAATGATGTTAAAAAAAGGGAAAGTAAAAATACTAAGAGAGTAACATCAGCACTCTTTGTAGATGCAAAATTGGTACTGTTTCATCCCCGAACTACACTGGACTGGATTTAGTGTGGTAATAAACAAGTAAAAGGCAAAGAATAGCAAAGTGGCCTTGCATCCTTCAATTGATTTTACTTTATGTATTGGACATCCATGTTAGTAACTTTTATAGAAAACAGCAACTTTAAAAGGTTGTGTCAAACTCACACCTGGACCAATATGAGGCTTGATAACGTTCAGCTCCGAGTAGAGCTCTTTCACAACTTCTGACCTGTCTTCAAAAGGACGCTCTGTCACATGGCTCTTCCATTTTCTAAAGCCAAACTAAAGACACACAAAATACATAAGCAACAAAAAAGTGAGTCCTGTGGATGTTTATCCACAGACAATCATACCCTGTAGTTGTTGACCAGCTTGTTGGCCTCCACTTCATTCTCCGCTTTGATGGTTCTTATGCTTTGGATCTCCTCCCAGCTATCTTCATAAATGTGATGGCTTGGACCTGAGTGGGTGATGTGCTGTTGACATGTTTTGCAAATGTAGCTGGACGCCCATTACTTACATGTATGTGCTGACATATATTTTGTGGTGTACAGAGCAGGACACACGTAGGGCTGGTGTGTGGACACGGTGCAACAATCTGCTGTGTTATGCTGTGGACGTCTGCAAGGGAGTTCAGGGAGGTGTCCATCATCGTCCATTGCCTGGTCATCATGTAGTTCCTGAGAATGGTCTGAAACCCAATACAGTACATACAAATCCAAGGACAATCCAGAGCTTGAAAACCCTCTTATGTTGTTCAAGTCACCCGTCAAGGAAAATTGTCACCTTCTCAGTGAAACACATACATGAACAAAGACAATTGCATAGGACGAAAGCAGTGTGCTGGCATTGTTCAATAGAGATGGCAAACAGAAACCGGGCTGCAAATTAAACCATTAATGCTGCACTTCATGCAATTTTAGTTTGCTTAAAATATAACAATAATAATGTAGACTATTCACACTGTTGTAGTTGTACTTTTATTAGTATTCTTGTATTATTTCATATGTATTATTCTATTATTTATTTTTATTTGAGAATTGTATTTATTGGAGAATTACATGCTGCAGTAAATGCAAGTTCCACTTTTAAAAAATCAGTCAAACTCTTTACACAAAAGATAAGCAGTATTATGTTTTGTGTTTTGTTTCCTGACTGTACCCAACTGCAACCTTACAACCAAGGTACACACCGAAACATGATCATGGCATACCATTACACCCCTTTTTAGAGCAGATCTCACTTCCCACTTTGGCTGTATAAGCAATGAATGCAATTACTGTAGGTAAAAAAGTACCAACCGCCTCGGGCCATTTATTTAATAATCTGGTCATTCAATGCAGCCCTCGCCAAGTGAAGAAAGCACGTTGCTCTCGTGAGACAATCTTGCACATTCCTCATGACTTCTTCCCTCTTGCAACTAAGAATTGTGTTGGTTCCCTCTTCATTCTCACTGTGTGTAAAATTTGACACTTAAAGATTTGTGATGTTTCACCACACCACTGCAGTAATAGAACAGTGAGACTGTAGATTTCAAAATTAGGCTTGCCTTCCTATGGATACTGACTCATTCAGTCTCCTTATGCTTTATAAAATTTAGTCCAAGGGCCTCCAACAGGTTGCTCCTAAAGTGGCTCACAAAAGGTTTAATATGTGTTTATATGTGTATATTTATATGTGTATAATATAAATATGTGTATGAACACCCTTGATTTAGTTTGTACTTATTAGTTGCAGATAATTACATTATTCGACAGAATTAAACTTAATAAATTCAAATATAGACCATAATATGTCAAGCAAAACATAAGAGATAACTTAGTATGAGGCAAAATACAAAATACAATAGCAGGCACATAATAAACATATTTATTGATTAGGTATTTCGACTTATTACTCTGCACAAGGTCATTGTTAGAAAGTGACTGGTCAGGCCATGCTTTGACAAGCTGGGTTTTCACAGGTTTTAAAAATGAACAATAGACTTATTTAACTCGTTCACCTTTGTGTTATGATTAAAATAACTCTAAATAACATTAGCATTTGACCAATATCTACACCTGCGTAGCGTATTACAGTACTTAATGTACAGCTGAAAATATAGTATAATACTTCATATTTCGCCACTCGCCAGTTAACTTAATTTCTGGCTCACCCCGAATGCGTTCGAATGGCCTCCTCCTCCGACTGTTGTCCGTCGGGGACCAGCGAGACATCTTGGACAGCAAGTGACGACAGCAGACCCACTAGATGCAGGACACTCAAGCTAGCGGATTAGACGAGCCAGTTAGCGGAGGGACTTGGCCAATTGCAATTGGAATTGTGGGAAATGTAGTCAGCTCTTAAAGGGACCGAGCACTGCTGTACTCTAAGGATGCGCTTCAACCAAGTCTATGATTTAACCCAGTGGTCCTCAAATATTGGGGCGGGCGTGATAGAAAATAAGTGAGAAACACTGATTTAACTCAACAGAAGCGGCATACAAAATGGAAGGATGGCTGTTTTGATGGTTTAATTTAGTTTTGACATATATATATAGTATACATCACAAATTCATTCATTCATTCATTTTCTATACCGCTTATCCTCATTAGGGTCATGGGGATGCTGGAGCCTATCCCAGCAGACTTTGGGCGAGAGGCGGGGTACACCCTGGACTGGTTGCCAGTCAATCGCAGGGCACATATAGACAAACAAACATTCACACTCACATTCATACCTATGGACAATTTAGAGTGGCCAATTAACCTAACATGCATGTTTTTGGAATGTGGGAGGAAACCGGAGTACCCGGAGAAAACCCACACACGCACGGGGAGACATCACAAATTATAATTCGCAATTCCACATGTCCAAAAGGAGCAAAAAGAAGCTGATTCAAACATACAGCGTTTTCGTTTCAAAACAATTGTTAGTAAATGTATTCACTTCCTATTCAACATGTGACCCTCGCCAGTTCCAAAACAACATAAGAAAAGGATTTAAAGAAAAAAAAACAATAAATCAATGCCTTACAACAAACATCCATCCATCCAGTTTCTATACCGCTTATCCTCATGGTCTATAGCATTGGTAATTTCCACCGTTATTTCGATTAATTCCAAGGAAGGAAATCAAAAACACACCAAAAATGAAAGTGAAAAAAATTATGCAGCAGACTAGTCCATTTTGCCAAAATGACATTGTAGCAACTAAAAATTATTCTCAGTAGTTTGTGTGGCCCAAACGTGCTTGTACGCATACCTGACAACGTTGGGGCATGCTCCTAATGAGACCACGGATGGTGTCCTAGGGGATTTCCTCACAGATCTGGACCAGGGCATCACTGAGCTCCTGCACAGTCTGACCAGACCAGGAGGAACCCAGGTCCCACTGCACCAGCGTAGGTTCTGACAATGGGTCCAAGGATTTCATCCTGATACCTAATAGCAGTCAGGGTGCCATTATCTAACCTGTAGAGGTATGTGCGTCCTTCCAGGGATATGCCTCCCCAGACCATCACTGACCCACCACCAAACCGGTCATGGTGAATGATGTTGCAGCCAACATAAAGTTCTCCACGGCATCTCCAGACCCTTTCACGTCTGTCACATGTGCTGAGGTTGAACAAGCTCTCATCGGTGAAGAGCACAGGGCGCCAGTGGCGTAGTTGCCAATTCTGGTGGTCTATGGCAAAAGCCAATCGAGCTCTACGTTGCTGGGCAATGAGAACAGGGCCCACTACAGGACGTCGGGCCCTCAGGCCACCGTCATGAAGCCTGTTTCGGATTGGTTGGTCAGAAACATTCAAACTAGTGGACAGCTGGAGGTCATTTTGTAGGGCTCTGGCAGTGTTCATCCTGTTCCCCCTTGCACAAAGGAGCAGATACTAATCCTGCTGAGGGTTAAAGATTGTTTCCATTTTGATTCCATTACAATCAATAGATTTTTTTATTTGCTTATCTTGAAAATATCAATTTTCAATTTTGGCACATTGGTGAGGATGTCTATGCATTCATTCCTATCTTCCACTGACAAGTAATTTGGAATTTGGTCCAATATTTACAAAGTATTTATTGAACTTTTCAACTACCTCGTTCATATCCTGATTTTTAGCATTTCCATCTGTAAAAATTGAAAGTAATCTGCTTTCTTGGATCCGTTACCGATGATACTGTTTAGAATGCCCCATGTTGTTAAAATATTTGTTAACTTGTTTTTATACGGCTTGTACTTATTTTTTGCTTCTTTAGTTTTTTTGTATTATGAAACTCCTATATAATGCATTTTTTTCTTACAAGCATTTTGCGGTCCCTTTGTGCAGAATGCTGGAGAATGACAGACTGTAAGACTTGCAGTCTTTGATACAAGGAGATGGCATAAGACTTGCCGGACTTTTTGGCCTAATAAAATATCAAATGAAGTGGTTCCCAAACTTTTTACAGTGGCCTGTCCCTTGACCTGAACCCATGTACCCCCTATTCCTGCACACTTAATTAATATGAAAAAGCTTTATGCTTTTTAACTTCAACAAAATTTTTGTATTTTCCATGGTCAGATTGTGATAACGTGTCACATGAGCACTAATAAGTAGATAAGTAGTCATCCTACATACCTTTTAGAAATACTGGACATAGTTAAGTGGTTAATTCATTTGATAGTAATTCCGGGTCAAAATGTGTATATTGCATGGTTGCATTTTGATAAAGTTTGATATGAGCACTGATAATACCAAATTGAAGGGGAAAGTCTAACAATCATGATAAAGCAGTATCACAAAAACCCCACATACAATCAACAACAAAGCCTCAATTTCAAGGGAATCCCCCCACTTGGAACACCAATACAAAATGAAATCTTTAAGATTAAACACTCTTAATGCAGAAAATTATCATCAAACTTACTTGTTTGTTCATATGATGCAGACAGCAATGAACAACATCGTGTGCTGTCTCCATTCTGCTTTCTGCTCCTTCTCCTTGCATTGTGAGGCGTTCAGGCACACCCGTAATTGAGAGGGTTAAGAGCTAAGTGGTTTTAATTTTCACGTACCCCCTGTTTCAAATGGAACAGATGTCTGCCACCTCCTGGTGGAAAGTATTAACTACATGAGGCTCCATAGTTGCTGAAATTGATTGTTAATTCCGCAATGCTGTTTGTCACAATTTTGCGACTTTGGCGCTTAAAGGGTTGAGTCCACCACATTTTACTATTTGAATTGTCAACGCACTGTGACAATTAAACGCAAAAACCTTAGATGAAAAGGTTTAAAAGTTGAGAGTAACATTTTTTTGCAGAATCATGCAGCCCTAAGTGAGCTAGAGCACCTTTGCAAAGGAGTGTACATATTTTTTCACAGTCTACACAGCATTTGCCGCATTACTACCAAATGATTGAATGTGATTCCGATCTGCACTGCAGAACCTAAAAAAGCAGAAAGTTGCCAAATCTTTGAAATCTATATATTTTAAAAAACATGCCCCTTTTTCTGCAGCCAGTGTCATCTAAACCTTGAACTGTTGAATCGAGCAGGGAAGGTCCACTGCATGGTGTTCAAAATAAACATTTGGTGACAAATACAGCTTATGGCCACAGAGGTCTTTGAAATGTTTGAATGACCCAAATGTCAACATGACTTTCAGCACCTTGTGCTTCTGTGTGCATAAATGACTAACCTTACGAGGCAGCCAGCATAAAATGCAGAGTTTTCAGTGACTTTAAAGAGAAGGAAGTCTTTGATTGGTGTTTATGTTTAACAAGGGAGGGCCTTTGTTCAAAATATAAATAAGGCACTACGCATATAGCATGTGGCGCACTTGCGAACGATCTGGATCAAACCCTTGTGAAGTCATGGCCAAACGCTGGAGTGCCACCTCTTTAGTGGCACTCACACTCCTATGGTGCTTCTCTGGGACCAAAGTAGAAGCTTGGATACAGAATTCATCTCCTGGACAAACATCGAATCAACCAACGGTCGACAAAAAATACAACCAACAAAATCCGCTAAGTCCAAATGCACCATCTCAAAACCCTTCATGGCAATATACTCCTGGTGATGCTATGTCAGGCAACCCTGATTATCTTTCAATGTCTCCAGCATCTTACAATCCTCCATGGTCAAAAAAACTTTTCGCCACTGCAGCGTCAACTGACACCACAGGACACTGATGGAGTGTCATATGGTTCATCGATGAACCCAAAGCTCCCACCTCTTCTATCACAGCGAAATATTTTCCCCCTATCCCCACCTATCGTCCTAAATGTCCAATCACTGCAGAAGCCTTCCATCGTCTTACCACATTGGGTTCCACAATCTCCAGGACAGCAGAAAGCTCCGGTCTTCTTACCACCTACAGTCCTTCAACCTCCAGTACAGCAGAAGCCTCCGTTCTTCTTACCATCTACAGTCCCTCAGCCTCCAGTACAGCAGAAGCCCCCTGTCTTCCTACCGCTTATGGTCCCTCGTTTTCCAGACCAACAAAATCCTTCAGGAGTCTTTCCACCTGCGGGCCATCCTCCATCACAGCAGAATCCTTCAGCTGGTTTACCACCCATGGACCCTGGTTTTCCATCACAGCAGAATACTCCATTCGTCTTGCCGCCTGTTGATTTATACCTTCCACCACCAAAGAATCCTCCAATCCTTCAAGAACAGAAGTATCCTTCACTCCCTCCACTTCAGAAGTATTCTTCATTCTCACTACACTCCGGTGGTCCTTATCATCCACCATTCAAGGACTATGTAGTTCCTCGAGGCTTTGATGACCACTCAGCTCAGAACCTTCAATTCACAACACAGCAAACCCAACAATCGCCATCACAGACATCTGTTCCTTACAATCGCAACGTGCAGAGCCATGACGTGGCACACACCAAAAGAGTCTCATGTGGAAGTCATGGTATCTCTGCTACTGGGTGTGAATCTATCAGTTGCTGCCATGATGGCAGGCAGTGCTACTTTGGAAAATCTGGTGAGTCTTTTTGTTATTTTTAATGTCATAGAGCCAATAAAAGATGTTGCTCCCCAAATAAATTTGAAAATACATTCTTTTGTCAACTTCTTTTGAGGGAATAGTAAATTCAGATGGTTGAGATTAAAAGTGTCATTGTAAACACATTAATTTGCTTGTCTGTTTTTTAACCAGGTGTCTTGTACAGGAGCTTTACCCAATCATCCATTTTGTCTGTGTTCTTCTAGTGACTGTCCAGTGCACTAAGGATGGCCAGTTCATTGTGGTTGCGGCCAGGGATGCCACTATGCCCAACATCGACCTGGAGACCATTTCCATGTTGGGAGATGGTGAAGGCTGCACATATGTAGACTCCAATTCCGCGTTTATTATCTACCAGTTCCCTGTGACTGCATGTGGCACCATCATTTTGGTTAGACTTTATTTTTCAAGTTTACAACAATACAGTGACTATATGTGGGTATTCAGATTGTGGCAATTTGCAGAAGGAGGCGGGTGTCATCGTCTATGAGAACAGGATGACTACGACATATGAAGTGGGAGTTGGGCCTTTGGGCGCTATAACCAGGAACAGCAGTTAAGGGATTTTCTTGAGTGGTGAAAACTGAATTCTCTAACAATCCATTTAATGCAATTTTCTTCTTTCAGTTTACTCTTCCAGTGTAAATACACAGGCGTCTCCATTAAGACTATGATTGTAGAACTTCAACAAGCAGGTCATCCTCTGTCAGTCGCAGTCCTGGGTCCCATTCGTGTGGAGCTGAGGTTGGCCAACGGACAATGCTTCACAAAGGGGTGTGTTGAAGGTACGTGCACATATATGCAACCCCTACCCCCCACCCCCATGTACTGTGTTTGAGAACAGGATCAATCTGTCCTCTGTCCTCACAGAGAATGTCGCCTATAGCTCTTTCTATACGGATGGAGGCTACCCTTTGGACAAAATCTTGAGGGATCCTGTGTACGTGGAGGTTCAACTTATGGAAAGAACCGATCCCAAACTTGTTCTCACCCTCGGTCGCTGTTGGACCACCATCAGTGCAAACCCTCACAGTTTGCCTCAGTGGGACATTCTGATTGACGGGTAACAGAAAAATCTATTTCTAGTAAAGTTTACATTGCTTTAAAACCAGGTAGGATAAACTCTTGACAGCTGACAAACTTGTCTTTATCCTGCCCGACATGCTTGTCTCTTTCCAGGTGTCCAAACAGAGATGATCGCTACCCTCGACCACCCTCGTTCCAGTTGTTCCGGACTCTGGTCTGATCTTCTTAAGGCACTACAGGCGCTTCATTTTCAAAATGTTTACTTTTGTGGTCCCCAGCTCTCTAGTACCACAAAAGGAACATGTAAGGCACAGATCCACATTGGAATATCATAGAAAATGGTTGTAAACAACATGTCTGCATCATTGTTTTTTTTGGTCCAGGTTTACATTCACTGCAGCACATCGGTATGTGATGCAGCTGCTGGCTCTTCCTGTGAGCCAATGTGCTTCAGGACAAGTAAGGAATTCACTTGCAATTTGCAGAATGTCTGAGGGACGCACACTCTTGAATCTAACCACTTTTGCATACCTATTTACGTATCCAGAGAGAGATTTGAAGTCTATTCTCCAGAAAAAGAAGAGCTCAAAGGTTGTGGTGTCTTCGGGACCTCTGCTCATGAACTCCTACTGAAGTGGAGAAGTTTTATTAAAGCATTTGGAATGTGACTATAGTTAGTTTATTAGTGGTGTGGAATGAAAATGTTGTGTATGTTGTTGTAATGTCTGCAAAAAACACTGGAGCCAAAAGTAGTGTGTAACTTGAATAGAAATGTGTGTTACTGTAGACTCTTAGATGTCAATGTCATTGGGACTACAAAAAGTAAACACTGTGGAAGCTGCACAATTTAACTGCAGTGCACTACAATACCTAAAATAAATATTTTCTTTACTTTAAAGTGTGCTTTATGCTGTTTTTCTATCACACTGGAACTATTATGGTAATGGTTTATTTTTAAAATATAATTCCTCATGTCCAAAAGGATAAAGAAGCAAAACGTATTTATTGCTAATACATTTGTTTACTTCCCGTATTCAATGTGTACTTTTCACCACTTCTGAAAGAACATAAGAAAATCTAGGTTTCCAAAGTGGGGTATGCCAATTGCAATCGAGGGCACGTGAATTAACATTAAAAACAATCAGTGCCTAACACTCGCGCCTGAATGCCTCACTGCGCAAAGTGCACAGAGCAGAAATGGAGACAGCACACGATGTTGTTCATTGCTCATCAAATAATAAAATGATGAATAAGTAAGTTTGATGATTATTTTTTGCATTAAAAGTGTTTAATTGTGAATAATTCATTTATACTGGTGTTCCAATTCCTGCAGTGCACAGATTCCCGCAAAAAAGAGACTTTGTCATTGGTTGTACAGTATGTATTTTTGTACTTTGGATACTGCTTTAACAGCATACTGCTTTATCATGATTGTTGAACTCTGGTAATAAATTAATACGTGCATTTAAACCATAGACAAAATGAGTGAACAAAAAAGTGATGCGCCAACCCATTGGAAGGGAAGGATGTCAGCATCATACTAGAATAAAATATGTAGGATGATTACTATCTTTTTATCATTGCTCATGTGAAACTGTAATACAACGTAACCATGCAAAATACACTTTCATAACCGGGATTACTATTAAATTAATTAACCAATTAACTAAGTTCAATATTTCAATATAATAAAATGTATGTAGGATGATTACTTATCTGTTTATTATTGCCCATCGAATGTTATCAAAATGTGACCAGTAAAAATATGAAAATTTGACTCAAAATTGGTATAAAATTTATAAATCATTTAATTAATTTCAATATTTTAAGTTAATAAATATAAAAAAGGGTTTGTTTTTTAACCGGACAGGAGAAGGGAGTACATGGCTTCAGGTCAAATGGCAAGTTAAATGTCTGAACGTACCCCTTCAGACATTTAGCCTGAAGCCATGTGTGCGCCAATGTACATGTGAGTGTCCTTGGATCCATAAGAGTGTAGGCCTGAAGAAAGTTCATCCCTAAAGATGCTCGATCTTGCAGCCTCAGTCCGCAGGGTGACATGGCGTTAACAGCCTAAACAAATGCCGGGTCTCTTTCCTTCTTTCTGCTCTGACTGTGCGATCTGTGTGTTGAAACATTCAGGTGCGCTCTTAATTGTGAGTGATTGGCGCTAATTATTATTCACAGATCCCCTGACAATTGGCGTACCCCACCTTGGGAACCTAGGGTGTAGCCTACAAGACTAGACTGAGAAACCATTTAAAGACCTCAATAGGAGCTTTGAGTGAATTAGCTGATTAGAATGGGACACCAGGGGTCTTCAATATAAAACCTTTTCACTTTTCCTTTTCAATAATCAAATTTTTGACATACTAAATATGGGGTTTTCATTATCTCAGTTAGTCAGTTATGTTTAACAAAATTTAAAGAAATAAACACTTGGACTATATCAGTCTGAGTGCAACACATCTATATAATGTATGAGTTTTGCTATTTGAATAGAATTACTGAAATACATCACCGTTTTCATGATATTCAAATTTATTGTACAGCACCTGTATACAGACTGTAAACATCTGTCCATTCACACACTCATGATGCAAACATGTGTCTGTATTGAAATGTATACACAATATTACTATCTTTGTCCACTCCCACAGACAAGTAATGTAAACATCTGTCCACTATGTATTTTTGCAGACATACAAAAACACATAAAAAATACATAGTGTAAACATTTGGTTGTCCTTTCACATATACAGATAAAACACTAGATTTGGGCAAAAAGGTTATATTTTTGCCATTATTTGAATGTAATTAGGGTTTATTATTTTCATTAAGTTATGAAAAAATGTTAGAGTGACTTCTTTTTGCACTAAAACCTTCTAGATGACTCATCCTGTTAGTTGGCTCCTCCAGTCGAGGTTAGATGCTCATCTTGTGGCCAACATGTCAAGCTGACCAGCTGGTCACTGTCCATGGTCACCCCTGCACAGAGCACTCATACCCAAAGCAAACCTTTGGCTCAATCAATCTGTCTGCTAAATGTATCAGGGATTTCAAAGGATTACGTTACTATTAAATTTGTAGAATTTTAATCATTTACAAAAAACAAACAAACCTGATTATCTTGCAATTACCAATTTTTCCCTGCAAAAATCAAAAATTAAATACTTGAAATCAACGTCAAAATACTTATTTATCACTAATAAGATATTTTCATTTTTCAAGTCACTTCTATGTGACCTGCCAAAATACTGGTTTACTTGTTTCAGGTGGTAAAACGTTTTTGTTCTGTTAAGAGATAATTTTGCTTGTTTTAAAGCAATGATCTTAGATTTTTGGGGGATTTTCATATTCGTTAAGACAGTGGTGTCCAAAAGGTCCCACGGTGGCCATTTCTGACTTGAAGCTCATATTTTACTGGCTTATACTATGAATATATAATTAACAATAATTAACAATATTATTAGATATTACACTAATATGCTTTGTCACATATACCTATAACACAGCTAAGATACGGGTGTTTTGGCCAGATAACTTACATTGGATTGGTTTTAGCATCTTTAATGCAAAAAATGGCGCCCCACATCAATCAATTTTTCTGAAGCAGACTTAGGAGTAAAAACGTCTGGCCCCCTAAGTGTTTTGACATTGAATTAAGCTCTAAGCACTGTTAAAAAACCCAAATTTCCAACAGATTGACTCCTTAGTGCATTTGAAAGAGTAAAAATGACAAGGATGTAGTTGTATGAATGTTTGCAGTCATTAATTAGTCTTATCTGTCGCTGCCATTACAATTATGACGTAAAAAGAATCATGACTATATGTCCATCTATGATGTTAAGGTAGCTGAGAGGCTTTGGCCAACTGATTGCTCCACAACAGCACAGTTAAAAACGACCTTGCTTCAGGTCGATATTGCTGACTCTATGCACACATCAAATAAACAGTTAATGACCAACATGGTTCACAAAGACCTTTGAAAAGGCCATAATGTCCTATGTCACACTGTCTTGTCTTCCAAAAAGCATGGAAACGCATCCAGCTGAATGTTGTTTCAAGAGGACTGTAACAAAACAACCCCCCTGAAGTTTCTGAGTGGCCATTGAGAGAAGGTAACCTTGATTGATTGGCGGTTATTTTTGAACAAGAGGTGGGGTTGTCAAGTCATTGATTGTGGTCACATATAAATGCGGAAGCACACAAATGTGGTGCACTTGGGGACAGTCCAGGTCTAACCGGTGTGAAACCATGACAAAGCTCAGGGGTGTTACCTCCTTTGTGGCACTTGTGCTGCTGGGATTCCTCATAAGGATCGAAGCTCAGAGTTGGTATCCAAGTAGACACCAGTCTCAGGAACCTGTAAAACCACCTAAAGGTAAAGGTCAAATGTCAGGTCCCCCAGTTCAGATGCCAACGCCAGCTGTCCCCGTCTGGCCCCCCTACTGGCCCCCTGACTATCCTGTCCAACAGGGACAGGATAGTCATATTAATTTTCCCCCCTGGATCTGCAATGTGATGAGTAGTTTACGAGTTCAATGTGGGGCTCCTGGTATTTCTAGGACTTATTGCGAGGCTCTGAACTGCTGCTACGATGACGGCGAGTGCTACTATGGAAAAATGGGTGAGTTTCTCCATCCAGCTAGTGTCTGTGTCTGTCTGTGTTTGAAACTTTCAGGGAGTCTCATGTCTAGCCATAATGGCTCTTTGACTACACTGTCCAACAAAATCCAACAGGTCAACAGCAAACCAGTGATCCGGATGGACAGTGGCTTGTGAATTACGATCAATCCCGCCCAAACCAGATGATGCTTGACAGACAGAAACCCGTAAAGCAAGCTCCCTCGGGGAGATGCGATGTGATAAAAAGCGCACGAACCCAATGTGGGGCTCGTGGTATCTCCAGGACTTATTGCGAGGCCCTTAACTGCTGCTACGATGAAGGCCAGTGCTACTATGCAAACACGGGTAAGTTTCTCCATCCAGCTATTGTTTATGTCTGTCCTGGTGCCAATGCCAGTTGAAACGGTTAGGGAACCTCCTGCTTGGCAATAATGACCCCTTGACCACACTGTCTAACAAAATCCAACAGGTCAACAGCAAACCCAAGATCCGGTTGTTCAGATGGACTCTGTGCGTTACAATCAATATCGTCAAGACCAGATGATGCATGACAGACAGAAACCTGTAAAGCAAGCTCCTTCCTGGAGCTGCAATGTGATAAAAAACTGGCGAAACCAATGTGGGGCTCCTGGTATCTCTAGGACTTCTTGCGAGGCCCTTAACTGCTGCTACGATGAAGGCCAGTGCTATTATGGGAACACGGGTGAGTTTCTCTATCCAGCTGGTGTTTATGTCTGTCCTGGTGCAAATTCCAGTTAAAACTGTTAGTGAGCCTCCTGTTTGGCCATATTAGCCCCTTGACTACACTGTCCAAAAAAATTCAACAGGTCAACAGCAAACCAAAGATGCAGTTGTTCAGATGGACGCACGTTACAATCAATCGGAGATGATGATGATGATGATGATGATGGACAAACAGAAAAACGCAAAGCAAGGTCCCTCATGGAAGTGCAATGTGGTAAAAACCGCACGAACGCAATGTGGGCCTCCTGGTATCTCTAGGACTTATTGCGAGTCCCTTAACTGCTGCTACGATCGAGGCTATTGCTATTATGGGAACATGGGTGAGTTTCTATCTGTGTCTGTTTCTATCTGCGTCTGTCCTGGTGCCAATGTCAGTTGAAACTGTTAGGGAGCATCCTGTTTGGCCATAGTGGCCCCTTGACTATACTGTCCAACAAAATCCAACAGGTCAACAACAAACCCAAGATCCGGTTGTTCAGATGGACTCGCATCTTAATCAATCGGAGATGATGATGATGATGATGATGATGGACAGACAGAAAAACGCAAAGCAAGGTCCCTCATGGAAGTGCAATGTGGTAAAAAGCGCACGAACCCAATGTGGGCCTCCTGGTATCTCTAGGACTTATTGCGAGGCCCTTAACTGCTGCTACGATAGAGGATATTGCTACTATGGGAACATGGGTGAGTTTCTATTTGTGTATGGTTCTATCTGTGTCTGTCCTGGTGCCAATTCCAGTAGAAACGGTTAGGGAGCATCCTGTTTCATCATAATGGCCCCTTGACTACGCTGTCCAACAAAATCCAACAGGTCAACAACAAACCCAAGATCCGGTTGTTCAGATGGACTCGCATCGCAATCAATCGGAGATGATGATGATGATGATGATGATGGACAGACAGAAAAACGCAAAGCAAGATCCCTCATGGAAATGCAATGTGATAAAAAGTGCACGAACCCAATGTGGGCCTCCTGGTATCTCTAGGACTTATTGCGAGGCCCTTAACTGCTGCTACGATAGAGGCTATTGCTACTACGGGAACATGGGTGAGTTTCTATTTGTATATGGTTCTATCTGTGTCTGTCCTGGTGCCAATTCCAGTAGAAACGGTTAGGGAGCATCCTGTTTCATCATCATGGCCCCTTGACTACACTGTCCAACAAAATCCAACAGGTCAACAACAAACCCAAGATCCGGTTGTTCAGATGGACTCGCATCGCAATCAATCGGAGATGATGATGATGATGATGATGATGGACAGACAGAAAAACACAAAGCAAGGTCCCTCATGGAACTGCAATGTGGTAAAAAGCGCACGAACCCAATGTGGGTCTCCTGGTATCTCTAGGACTTATTGTGAGGCCCTTAACTGCTGCTACGATAGAGGCTATTGCTACTATGGGAACATGGGTGAGTTTCTATTTGTGTATGATTCTATCTGTGTCTGTCTTGGTGCCAATTCCATTTGAAACTGTTAGGAAACCTGTTTGGCCATAATGGCCCCTTGACTACACTGTCCAACAAAATCCAACAGGTCAACAAGTTGTTCAGATGGACGCAGTCCGTCTTGATCAAGCCCAGAAAATGCCTGACAGACAAAACCCCATGACAAAAACACACCCACCTTCTGCACAGAGCTGTGATGTCTCGACAAGCGTGCGAGTCCCATGTGGGGCTCCTAATATTGCGGCGACTGATTGCGATGCCCTTAACTGTTGCTATGATGCAGGCCAGTGTTACTATGGGAACACGGGTGAGTATCTACATTGTGCTAATGGATTTGTCTCCTGAGAGTGACGATTCATATTATCTGTATTTTTCTAGTAACCGTCCAGTGCACCAAGGATGGCCAGTTCATTGTGGTCGTGGCTAAAGATTCCACTCTACCCAACATTGACCTGACAACCATTTCCCTGTTGGGAGACGGTCAAAATTGCAAACATGTGGACTCCAATTCCGCTTTTGCCATCTACCAGTTTCCTGTGACTGCCTGTGGTACCGTCATTATGGTTAGACTTTAGTTTTCAAGCTTACAACAATACAGTGACTGCATGTAGGTATTCACATTGTCACAACTTGCAGGAGGAGCCCGGTATCATCGCCTATGAGAACAGGATGACTTCCTCATATGAAGTGGGAGTTGGGCCTCTGGGCGCTATAACCAGGGACAGCAGCTTTGAGTAAGGGATTTTCTCATGTGGAGCAAACTAAATTCTCTCTATCCATCCACCTGATGTCACTTCATTCTTTTAGTTTACTCTTCCAGTGTAGATACACAGGCACATCTGTTGAGACTTTGATTGTGGAGGTTCGACCGGTCGAATCGCCTGTCTCTGTCGCTGCTCTGGGTCCTCTCCATGTAGAGCTGAGGTTGGCCAATGGAAAATGCTTCACAAAGGGGTGTGTTGAAGGTACATGCAACCACCACCCATCCCCAACCAACACACACCCACAAACATACACACAAAATATGATAATATGATAATATGATTATGAATCTGTTCTCTCAGAGGATGTGGCCTATAGCTCTTTCTATATGGATGGAGACTATCCTGTGACCAAAATCCTGAGGGAACCTGTGTACGTGGAGGTTCAACTCATGGAGAGAACCGATCCCAACCTTGTTCTCATGCTTGGTCGCTGTTGGACCACCACTAGTTCAAACCCTCACAGCTTGCCCCAGTGGGACATTCTGATCAACGGGTAACATAAAAATGGATGTTCACCATAAAACTTCTCAATTGGTTGACAGATTGTAAATTGCCGTTATTTGTTATGCCTCCAGGTGTCCAAACAGCGATGATCGCTACTTGTCCTCCCTGGTTCCAGTTGGTCCAAACTCTGGTTTGGACTTCCCGAGTCACTACAGACGTTTCATTTTCAAAATGTTTACCTTTGTGAACCCTAGCTCACTAGAGCCGCAGAACGAACAGGTACCCTGTCTAGTGGTGGGATGACACCAACTAATACTTGTAACAGTGTAAAAGTCTCACTTAAAACTGCTTAGGTCATTTAGTTCTGAACTTGACTGCCATAAAACAACACAAGTAACATATTGACAAGACTATAAGACGTGAAAAAGTGTGAAAAAAACAGGACGTCTTATTTTTGGGGTATGGCGATTTTTACATGCAAACCAGCTAGTACCACCAAAACACTTCTCAAGTGAGTCAGAGCTTTTCCTCCAGTCACTCATACAACACACCTGTGTCCTGGAAAGATGTTGGCAAGTGCGCAAATGACATGGGAGTTTTGATGAGAAATGAGCAATATGCAAAAAGGTCTATTTCATCTATGACTTTCTTCTACAATATGTTTCCAAAAATGTGTCTTAAAAAAGAGGGCTTGTCTTATCTTTAGAGTTTTCTTATATTTCAATGTCCTTGTCCAGGTGTACATCCACTGCAGTACATCTGTCTGCGAGCCTTCAGCTGGCAACTCCTGTCAGCCGTCATGCTTCAGAAGGAGTAAGCAATGTATTTTGTGATGAATACATGTGAACACCTCACCGTAATCTAACCTTTGTGTGTGTGTGTTGTTTTAATTTTCAGAGAGAGAGGTGAAGGACGAGAGCCAGAAACCTGTGGTGCCAAGGGTTGTGGCTTCCATTGGACCTATTGTCATGGTTAAGCGCAGAGACTAAACATAGCAGTCACAAAAGTTTGCAGAAAAGCATTTAATGAAGGGTTGAAACAGCATGATTTGTCATCCATGTCCTGACTTAGTATAATATCTTTAGTGTATACTAAAAAACAGAGACGGCAAACGTGAACTGCAATGAGAATAAAATGGATTCCTCAAAGTCCAATTGTATTAAAAAGAGTTTATGTGCTGTAAATACTCCCTGATGGCTTTTTTCTATAATTGTCAACTCTAAATTATAATAAATAGAGGCTATTTTAATTGAACTGATTGTCTGGATATAATCCTATAATTAAAAACAGGGTCACAGCAGGTGTAGTTATTGCTCTCCCAAATAAAACTTAACAAAACCACTACATACATTTGACTCGAAGCAAACTAAAAGTGAGACCGAGGTTTAACCCGAACAGCAACATCAGTAAACACGAGGATAAAAGATCTCAAACAAGAGATACATGACACAAAATCACTACTCTAAAAACCAAGATGAATAAGAAAATAAATGCCAGAGAAGTGGTGATTGAAACACTGGTCCAAATGTGTCGGATAGAAAAAATTTTTTTACATACAATGAGAGAAGATCAAGAAGACGTGGCATCTTAAGTAGGGGTGTAACACTATGCTGTAGTTACAGTTTCGTATGTCCCTGTATCGCGGTTAGGTTCATTTTCGATACAGAAAGGGACCGTAAGACAAAACATAATACAGCTTGGCTTTTGGGTAAACAGCTTTAATGATTTTTTAAATGGAACATAAATTGCTAAATAAATAAAATTCTGAAATGAAAACCAAAATAAAAACTAAATATGAAATAAAGTATAGTTTACTTTTGGAAAGTGCAATGATGAGAGCCACAGTGACAAAGTGAATTATTTTATTTTCAGTAAATGCAAGTTATTGGCTGAAGTGTAGCATGAATAGTACCAGATTGTATCCCCGTTCCCCACCTCTACTGAACACACATTGCTTTCATTGCATCCACTTGGTTTATGTCCTTCATTGGGAAAGCAAAATGTTCCCAAACAGGAGGAAGAGGGTTTTCAAGCTCTTGTTTCTCCTTGGCACTATTGCTTGCCAAATGCTGGGCTGTGGTGTATTTGTTTTACGAAGTAGCCACTATATCCTGAGGCAGTTAGATACAGTAATTTGGTACACCTCTTTACTGTAACAAATGCTTCAAACTGAAGAATCTGATTTTTAATACATGTACTGTTACACCCAGACAATCACTAGATTTTCTGTAATGAGGATAAAAGCATGAAAATCATACCACTGCATTACACAAAATATTTGGATTTGACAATTTCTTGGTTTGCCAGCATTACAGTTCACACAAAAATGCTAAGGAATAGTGTAATGCAAGGAATGCATTCATCATATTGCATGAGAGTTTAAACAAAATGGATGAGCGTATTCATTTCTGAGAGTCAAATCTTCAAACATGACATTATGATTTGAAATCTGACTACATTTTGTTTTTTAACCGACACATCAATCTGTGCTGTTTTTAATGCCTATTGGTCACCTATTCAGACCACAAGGCCTGGGGGGCTAAGGTGCACATTATCTTATCATCATATAATGGGCAAAAACCTGACCCGGTCAGTGATTAATGACCACACTGACCACTGATTGTCTAACTGGTGATATTCGAATGCGTGTATTTGGGGCTTGCTGGTGCAGTTTGCAGTGAAAACAGTCCTTGTGATCAAAATAAACATGGACATTTTTATGTGGACCAATTGGTGAAAAGAAGTTTTCCTTTCCTTACAAATACGTCTTTCCTAGCTTATATTTTGCAGTGTACAAAAACATGATTACCATAAAAGAAATTGAATACACAAAACACAGAACCCACAACAAAACATTCACACTGATTGAGTCTTGTGTTGTTTGCCTCCTGTTGCTGCAAAGGAGCGAACAAAGCGTGGCCAACATATTGTTGGTGCAAATTCCCTCTCCTCTTCCCCTCAGTCTGATTTGTCCTTCTTTTTGCCTCCTCCGATCGGAACTTTGCTGACCACAGCGGAACCGACGGCCGTCACACCGCCAGCAACGGCGCACACTCCTCCCTTGACCAGACCCACGCCTGCTGCAGGCACGGCAGCCACTGAGCTGACGGCCGTCTTGGTGAGGTCCAGGCTCTTTCCTCCGATCCACGTCACACCGCACACGGTCGCTCCTAAAGCCCCCTTGGTGACGCCGTACAAGCCTCCCGCCAACCTGCCCAACATCCCTGACTGAGTCTGTGGGTTCTCTTTGAGGGTGTCTAGTGGGAAACAATAAATGTGACATGTAACTTAAATGTACTGTAAAATGCCTGTTATGAAAACCTCTGTCCTACGCAGCCCTATTGAATTCAAGAGCTCGCGCTCTAAATACAGCTTACAGTTTTGCAATAGGTCCTTAAAAATAGCAGAGGGATCCTGTCTTTTAGAGCCTAGGTACCAGTACCCCCAGAGGTACGCCAATTGTAATAGGGGGTAGGTAAATAAACGTTAAAAACAATTAGCAGCTAACCTCAATTATGATTGCGCCAGAACAAGTCAAGGTGCAAAGAGAATGGAGCAGAACAGAGACAGTACACAATGTTGTTCATTGCTCTGTGTACAAACAAATAAGTAATTGTGATGATTGTTTTGTGCATTAAGCGTGATTTATTTTGAAGATTTTACTTATGGAACGGATGGAATGGATTTTGCTTATATTGGTGTTCCAATCCCTGCACGGTGCAGCGGTAAAACCCTGTCACTTTGAGTGGGAATTCCAAAAAAAAAGCTTTGTCATTGGTTGTATTAATTTTTTGACTTTGGGTATTGCTTTATCATGATTGTTGTACTTTCCCCCTCAATTTGGTAAAAAATGTATATGCAGATTTAAACCATAGCCACCGCGAGGACAAAAAAGTGATGCTCCAACCCATTCAAAGGGAGCGATGATACCAGACTGGAATAAAAGACATGTAAGATAATTACTTATCTATTTATCAGTGCTTATGTCAAAATTTATCAAAATGTACCCATGCAAAATACACATTATAGACCCGGAATAACTATAACATTAATTAGCATATATTAACTATGTTTAATATATCTAAAAGATATGTAATGGTAATGGTTTATTTTATTTGAACATGCATGTAAATTACTTTGGAATACATCACTTAATACACTTGACAGTTCCACGTGTCCAAAAAGAGTAGGAAGAAGCAAAGCTTATTAAATCCTACCCCCAGAGAGTCTCCCCTATTTCATTTCATTTGTAGACTTCCTGCAGTAACTAAGTTTGAATGCATAAGTAAGGTCATGTGACAGTGTGTTAGATAATAGTCCTTGTCATGGTAAAAAAATTGTATTGCCTTCCTGATGAATTATATTCATAATAAATAATAATAATAATAATGATAATAGTGATGATTGGTGTATAACAATTGTAACAAAACGTTGTTGTTGTACAGACTATGTTCTCATTCTCTTAGGAATGAAAAGTTCCAAGTACAGTATAAAGTGATAGTAACAAACATTGCATTGACAGTCAACAGACAGAAAATTGACTCTCCAAGAAATGAAGTAATATGGCCTTGGATGCACACAATATTTCACGACTCTTCTTCCTTGTATTTTGTAAACATCAACTGTGTTACGTTCACTTGCGTTGCTCTCTGTGTTTTCCCCTTTTCCTTCTCCTGGCGTGTGTCTGGGTTNGTAGAGCATTGTTTTACTTCTTTACTTAATCCATTCCATAGTTTGATTCCACATACCGAAGTACTAAAGGTTTTTAGTGTTGTTCTTGCATATTTGTGTTTTAAGTTTAGTTTATTCCTTACTCCTATGTATTACTGTTTTTCTAAAAAGGTCTAACCTTTTTATGTGAAGTGAATATGCCCTATCCTTCTCCAGGAAAAGCTCGGATTGTTTGTTGTAAATGTCTGATCACCTTCTGCTGAACTTAGATATATAATCCGCCATCTTAACAGTAAAATTAATTAATTATTAAAGCAAAGCATCAAAATATTGTTTTTTATTGCATTTGACTTGTCTGGCTCTAGATGGTGCTGACGTTGCGAATTTCATTACATAAAAAACACGCTGGCTTTTCTTCTCTGTAGAAGAATGGCAGCAACAAGCTGCCACATACCAAAGTACTAAAGGTTTTTAGCATTGTTCTTGCATATTTGTGTTTTAAGTTTAGTTTATTCCTAAAATCATATTCCCTTCTCTTGTTGAGAAAAATTGTATGACATTCTTTGGTAACTGGTTATTGTTTGCTTTATGCATCATTTCAGCAGTTTGAAGGTTTAGCAGATCAGCAAGTTTTAATAATTGTAATTTAGGATGATACTTAGCTAATTATTACTGCTCATGAAATGTTATCAAAATTTGACCATGCAAAAAATGAAAATTTCACCCAAAATTACTGTAAAATCAATTAAATAAATATGTTCAATATATCAAGTAAAAGGGTTTGTTTTTAGGTGTGCAGGAGTAGGTTGTACTTGGTAAAATGTCTGAAAGGGTACATGACTGTAAAAAGCTTGGGAAGTTCTTTGACTAGCGTTTTTGTAGTAGGTCCTTAAAAAACGGCAAAAGGCCCCTGTCTTTTAGGGGATATTGGACTAGTGTTTTTTGCAGTAGGTCCTTGAAACATCTGAGTGCTCCTGTCATATTAAGGACATCGCGGGTTGAATATCACTCCTCACTCTACCGCACCTTTAAAAAAGTAATTAATAAATAATCTCTGTTTCGTGGTTGACTATGACCCATTATGTCAAAAAATATTGAAACACAAGTTTTCCATTCCATTTTTCTCCACTTATCCGGGTCTGGGTCGCGGGGGAAGTCCAGACTTCCCGGGCTCCGGTAACTTAGGACGGCAACCGCCGGGGGGACGCCAAGGCGTTCCCAGGCCAGCTGTGAGACATACTCCCTCCAGTGTGTCCTAGGTCTTCCCCGGGGCCTTCTCCCAGCTGGGCATGCCTGGAACACCTGACCAAGGAGGCGCCCAGGAGGCATCCGGACTACATGCCTGAGCCCCCTCAACTGCCTCCTCTCGATGTGAAGGAGCAGCGGCTCTACTCTGAGCTCCTCCCGGATGGCTGAACTCCTCACCCAATCTCTTAGGGTGAGTCCAGCCACCTTACGGAGAAAACTCATTTCCGTCGCTTGTATTCGAGGGAACATAGATCGACTGGAAAACAGAAAGCTTTGCCTTCTGGCTCAGCTCTCTCTTGACCATGACAGTCCGGTACATTGGCCACATTACTGCTGACGCTGCACTGATCGTGAGTGAGACGTCTTACTTACAAATGTATATAAATTGAAAAAATACTAATTTTCTTTGCTCTCATTTTACTCTTGTTAATTTTAATTTAAAAAAAAGCAGTTTCACTGACCTGAATCGACTGGTTCGTCATTGAGGTTAGCAGGTGTACCCTCGAGCACCTGCTCTGTCTGACTCATCTCTGTAGAGGAAATAAGAGACAATTACTGAAACAGTAACATAGCTACATACACATTTAATTAAAAAGCCAACACTTGCAGACACATTGTACGCATATCTGTGTGCAAACAGAAAGCATTAGTTTTTTTAATATTTTATACAACAAGGGCAAAGGTATCCCAACTAGTGACAGGCATGAATACCAATCGCAGAGAGTTCAGAGGGGTTGTTAATGGTGTCTTGATGCCATCAAGGCAAAAATGAAATGCACTACTTGGCTGCAGCCGGCAGAGGCGCTTTTGAATTAGTTCTAACCAAACACTATTTTAACAGTGCTGCACAACAAGCTTGTCATTGTACAACGATAACATTTAAACTCACAAAAACAACATGGATGCCACTCTTTGATGCGCAACTGTAAGTGCAGTTACAAGAAAAACTTTTTTTTGACTTGAGGGGGACTATCAGGCATGTGTTTGAGCTTGCTGGTGCCTTCCAAGGGGCATGTGTTCTTGCTAGACAACACTGGTTGTGTCTTCCATCTATAAATGTGCCAAAGATGATTAAAATGCTCATGTTTAATTTCCATTGTCAAAGAATAAAATGTAGGCAAGTTTCACACTATCTACATGCACAAAAATGTACTGTATTTACTGTTCAACAATTACTCTGTCAATCAAAACTGCCTTAATGTACTATTCCAGGTCTACTTGCAAGACTCAAGTTTTTACGTCTGATCTCTTTAGATTGTGCAAGTTATGCTGTGAGTGTGAAGTTGGTTTTGGCACAGTTTCGCCGCTAAGTATTGTTTTTTCAAAAATTAACTGGAAGAGTTTGGGACAGACGTAGTGTTTGCTTTGGGGTGTGCTGTTGCTGATCCAAAAAAAACTCGGAAGACCTGTTCTCACCGAGGCGTGGACACACAAGTTAATGAAACTAATCTTAACTAACTATAATACTACATTACTTGTTATTGTATATGTCGTCATGAAAAGGAATCCATACGTGCTCAAGGGAGCATCACGAGTAAACAACTTATGCTAGCAAAGCGGTCAAAAGCTAGCTTTAACTTTTATGCTAGCGTCTGCTTACGATTTTTTTACACTTCGTGTACTTCAGTTGAATATTACGATAAGATAAGCATCATATGTGGTTATATAGTACCTTCACGACCAACGTTCGAGATCACACGTCACTACACTGTACGCGGAGCCTCTTCTAGCCCCACATTCGATGAAAACATTTATTTAACGCCGTTTTTGTCAACTTTGTGTACCACTAGCAATAATATTTGTGACAATGTTTTCATCTTTAAAAAAAAAAAGAACACAGTACCAAAACTAACGTTAGTGTCAGCAGTTATGGCTGACATCCTGCCCGTGAACTAAGTTGAGCCAATATGGCTGCTTACCTTATTTTTTACAGTTACGAAGAAG
>QODF01000012.1:2471637-2684349 GCA_024372805.1 Oostethus manadensis
TAATATTTGTCAGAACATGCACCCTTATGTTGACCTATGCTATTACTTCTCTGATAAATACACCACATTGTGACGCTGTTATTAATTTTCAAAGTTTGACCCCATAAATTGGACTGACTTGCAACTTCAAGTCGCTCAAAACACACTTCTAAAACACCTGCTGTAACTATGGTGTTTAGCGCAATCACCACATTTGGTACACACCTTTATGGGAACTGACAAGCACATGTGTGTACAGTTTGTTAGACAGTTGGAAAACATGACCGCCATCAAGCGAAACGTCTTTGCAGTGGAGGAACTGGCAGGACTGAGTGCCCATAAACCATTGATCATTTGTGGCATGATTACAAAACTGTCCAACTGTCAAAACTTTCCAGGTCTAATTCTAACAAACATTCAAACAAACTTGAATCAAATAAAATTTTCCCATGTGAAATTATGAAAATTCAATTATAACCCATTACAGAAAGCCAAAAATGTTAACACAACACGTTTTACTATTATAGTTTTACATGCATATAACTGATGAATGAAAGGGGGAAAATGAACATTTTAGGTTATTTTTACCTTCATTGAAGACGTGACTTTACATTTTTTACATGACTGGAAACTGGAAGGTAGTGGCAGTTATCTTTCTGCCACAGTGTCTTTGGGACCATTTTCAATGAAGGTAAACGTAATCTTAAATGTTCATTTATCGCTTTCATTGGTCATTTATATACATTTGGAATTGTAACTATAATTGTAAAACTATACAAATATGACACTTGAGACACAACCGCTGATATCAAACGAGCAAAGAAATTTCCTATCTGGTTGCCATTTTGCTTAGCTAGCTAATAAGATGCCAACCAGGGAGTGGCTTAAAAATACATTAAGAAGACAGTTGGACTCATACAGTGTATTAACATGACAAGATGTGCACCATATTGTACGCTAACTGGAGAATGCATGCAAACCAAAGGGGGGGGGGCTCCCAAAATTTTACTTAGCCAGTACTTTCTGGAGTTGTGCAAATAAATGCTCCCTTTTCACTATTATACTTTATTGCAAGGATGCATCCATAGAGGTCGAAAGAAAAACACTGTAAAATTGCCTAACTGTATAAAATTGTTCTGGCCCCCAGAGGGCGATACAATGCTACTGGTAAAGTGCCGCTAAGGGCATATCGCTGAAGCAGCCATGTTTTATGGCATTTTGTTTAGCTGATGACTCTTATTCCTCCCCGCTTGGAGTAGTTTTGGAAAAGCGGGGTCCCGTCCTTTCCTCTGCTCCCTCTGTATTGAATCCTGCCTCTCTATCATTTATCGCAAGAGAGAGGGGGTGGTGGGGGCATCCTCTTTTTTTTTCTGTCCTCCAGCTGGGTTTGTTGACACAAGGTCCTTCTTGGTCCTCTTTTTTTTGTTGTTGTCACCCTTGCCCCCCCACCCCCCCCCCCCCCCCCCCCNCACACACACACACCTCCACCCCTCAGCTAACCTCTCTGCTTTTCGCTTTTTCCCTGAACAGTAAAGCTGCCACAGCTGTGGACTGTATTAGCATAGCTTCTGAGTAGTGAGGGATGGGTGAATGTGGTCTTGAAATGGGGGGGGGGCTACTAAATATATTGTAGCTATTGGCTTTTGTCCAACAGTTGGCAGCTTTAACAGCACACTGAATAGATTATTCCACTCTTAACGGCTTTCTAAATAGGGGAAAGTGAACGTAAAGAGGGGAGGAATTGACAGAAGTTTCAAGGAAGCCAAAAAGTGCATATTTTAAATTAAATTTCCTTTTTATTAGTAATGTTTTGCTTTCCTTTTATCTCCAGGTGCTGGGATGAACGGGTCCAAGTCCAATGCGGATAAAAGATCCCAGCGGCCTGCGGCCACTCGACTAACACGCAGTTCCACCAGTGCACGGCACTCTCAGTGCCAGGATTCAGGACTGGAAAAGCAAAGCAAGCAGCCGGCCTCAGCCCTGGACCAGGACATCAGTGAGAATAGCACAAGTGTGAGCAGGCAGGAAGGTGGGCCTGCAAGGTGAGGAAACATTCAGTTCCTCCACCCACTCCACATTATTGTGGAAAACTGCTCATGTGTTGTCTCTTGGCCTCCGCACCAGTGAAGTAAAGCAGTCCAAAGTAAGCCGTGTAGCCTCCCAGCCAAAGTTAGCTCCGAATGGCCCTTCTGCAACCAAGTGCCGCAGTGGTCTGGCCTCAGTGGCCCAGCTGATAAAGCTGGGCCGCTGTAAGAATGTGGTAGTGGTAGCCGGAGCTGGAATTAGCACCGCCAGTGGGATTCCTGACTTCAGGTTGATGTTTCTTTTACCTCCTAACTTTACTTCTAAATAGCCACAATAGAGACCATCTTCTTATGTTGGTTGTGCCTCTCAGAACTCCAGGAACAGGCCTGTATGCCAACCTGGATGCCTACAACGTCCCATATCCAGAAGCCATTTTCAACATTGACTACTTCTCCAACGACCCGCATCCTTTCTTCTCCCTGGCCCAGGCGCTTTATCCCGGCAGCCACAAGCCCAACTACATACACTACTTCATTCGCATGCTGCATCACAAAGGCCTGTTGCTGCGAATGTACACGCAGAACATCGACGGCTTGGAGAAAGGTGAATGACGTATCCCTTTAAGTCACAATCACCACTAAGAGAGGGGGATTTGACCCAGTACCGCTCATTGCTGAGTCCATCACGGAAAATCAATTATCAGTTATTGTTATTCTCAGTGTTATTTTTGAGAATAAAAATCTCAAAAATTTACAAATTTATGGGTCTCAAAATCAATTGCGCCTGAGCGCAACTTATCTAGGCAGTATACAGTGTATTATGGTCAAAGGTCAGCTCACTGGGAATGTTTACTAACAATGATTGTCCATGGTCTCTTCAGTGTGTGGAATCCCAGATGACAAACTTGTCGAAGCTCATGGGAGTTTTGCCACCGCTTCCTGCCATCTGTGCTACACGCCCTACCCGCCAGAGGACGCCAAGGTACAATCTGCCATCACTCACATTTTTATATCGTCGCCTTTTAACATCTTGTGGTTGTCTCCAAGCATGCCATCATGAGTGGAAATGTCCCCACTTGCACCTTCTGCTCCGCAACAGTCAAACCCGACATTGTGTTTTTTGGCGAGGACCTTCCTCAAAAGTACTTCCTCCACACGAAAGACTTCCCCAAAGCGGACCTGCTCATCATCATGGGAACGTCTTTAAAGGTATCTGCTTTCATACAAGGACTGGCACCATCCAATTATTAAATCAATAATCGTGTTTCAGATCGAGCCTTTTGCCAGCTTGGTGAATACGGTGCGCTCCACGGTGCCACGTCTCCTTCTCAATCGTCACGCCGTGGGTCCCTTTGAGAGGGTCCCACTGCGGAGGGGGGATATCATGGAACTGGGAAACTTGGAGAACACAGTGCGGGGGTTTGCAGAAATGCTGGGATGGAACAATGACATAGAAGAGCTGATGAAGAGTCAGAAACAAGAAGTAAGCTCAATTTAAACAGTCTATACAAAAGACAATTTAATGATATGATCGTGTTTTTTCTCAGCAGTTCATCCCAACATTAGTCAGCACCATCCCATCTAGGAGCAAAACTGGTGTTAGTGGCAGTGAAGAGTCGGACTCTGAGACGGACAGCAAATGCTAAGCTTCATACTGCCCTAGCAACTGACAGCGGAGAGGTTTGAGTCATGCATACCGATCTTAAATCTTCTTTCCTCATCAGTTTGTGATGTCCATGTGTACAAATGAAAAATAAGCCCACTATTTAGGCACTTTTATGACAAAAAGCCAGTGTTCACTTCATATAATGCTGTTCTCTCGGTATAAACACTGTATTTTAAACAATATTTAATAAAGCTTGTTATGTCTATAAGGTGTTTGTGTAATCAGCCCAAATGGACAACCTTGAATTAAAACACTTTATTGTATTCTTTTCCCCAGTGATAGCTTCTCTACATAAAATAAATACAGTGACGATTACATCATGTAAAAGTGTGCAAAAAGAACACATTCTCCTCCTTGAAAAAACAGACATACTTACCAAATAGAGAAATAAATGACATGCAAGAAATATGCTGTAGGTCACAAGTGGAAATAAGACTGATGGATGAACGGAATGTATTGGAACAGTGTTTAAGCCTCCGATGGCATGTGTATCTTTTAAGTAGAATTTTTGTATTACCACAATTTCCGGTGTATAAGCAGCTACCTTTTTGTCATGCTTTGAAATAACCCTTATACAGTGATGCAGCTAATTTGTTTTGACGTTCTGGTATCTCGTGTGCTTCAGGGCAGTCATTTTGCGCTTCGTATACAATTTGTATATTCAGGTGTGCTCAGTCTGGAAATTACAGTACTACTGTTCTTTCACAGAGGATGTGAGCTCTTTGAAGCTGCGAGCTTCAAAAACAATTCAGTGAACTGATTGCTAAATATAGTACATCCCAACTCACTGTTCTAAGCAGGTCTGTCCCACTCATACTATGACATTGTGTTTAACTTGTGTGTGTGTGTGTGTGTGTATAAAGTATGCAGTAGGGCTGAACAAGGTAGGTGTAAAACAAAATAGTACTAAAAACAATTGGTGAAAGAATGGCTGAATGGTCTGTGTTGCAAACTATTTAAATTTAAACTTCTCAATTTAGGAACGGTTCAAATAAGACAAAGGTGCAACAGTGAGGCCTCCGGTAAAGTCTATCTTGATACGTGCTATGAGCCACAACTAAGCCCACTAATGGGGAGGGGTACTCCCCTACGCCACGTTAGCTGTGTTCCACACTGCAGGGGCTGGATCTCTCCCAACTCACACAAGAACCAGCCCATTTCATGCCAAAGCCTCATGTAAATGCTTTTCTTTAAGATGACAGTTAACTTAAAAAAATCCTTCATTTTACCACTCAATGCATCCTCTAATGACAGTGCTGGTGGTATATCTGAGCAATCTGCAGAATCCATGCAGATATGCCCCCTTGTGGCTGTACAGCATATGGATGATGACATCAGAGCATTCTCATTGCTGCATTTTTGTCCATCATCTTGACTTTGAGCTTGTAGGAAAGCCTGCTTTTTTGAAATGGATTCATGTTTAGTAGGATGTTATTTTTTTCATTGAACATGCATTAGTGTTCAAGGTGTGGCCCAGGGGCCATCTGTGGAACATAACTCATTGCAAAAATGAAATAATATGAATTGCATACATGACATGAATACGTCACAAGTGCCAAATTCAGCCACTTTACAGAATGGAAATATAATTTATATAAAGTATACTATCATGACAGTGGTTTATTCTAAAAAAAAAAAAAAAAATTTAAACAATCACTGTTTTGTGCCAATTTATAGGACAATAAGAATTTCAAAACCCCCCTGCATGGTTTTGTGACTCGGCTAAATATAAATGTTTGTTCAGTCATATTTTTCCGTTGTATTTTTCTCAATGTTAAAATTTCATCTCATTCTCGTGGACTCTCTCTCGTATCGTCTTGTGAGTTGGCAGTCTCGTGATACCCCTTATTGTATAGGCACAGAAAAATTGATAGTGATGCTATTACGCGTTGTTGAAAGACTTAGCATATTGTTTGTTGTTGCAGAGCAACATTAGTCACACATTCATAATGTAGGGCACTATAAAATCAGTTTTATTTTTTCTCAAAAATCCACTTTAAAATAATCTTTTAATACGTTTTTTACATTTGACACTTATTTTTACCAGCGAAGTGTATGATTTTGGGGTTAGTTAGTAAAAGGTCAGTTGATTAAGTGCAAAACAACTTACATTTACTGATGCAACGCATTAATGGAGAATTTAGTCCAGTGATTGAGAAATGGACGTGGCTTTGCTAACTTTTCTAATGGGATGTCCGTCTCTGCACACATTGCTACAAAATCTTCAACTGTTAAAAGTCTGTGCTTGTGATTAAGGAAGACGTAATCACTTACCACTTATTTTTATGACAGGCTTATTTTGTTTACAGTTAAACGGTGCTCTTATTTTGAAGGCCAGGAGAATGTTCTGCGTGTGAGATTTTTTTTACGGCTAACAAGCTAAGTGCAAAAATAAACGTTTATCTTTTTTCACTCAGAACCTGCACGTAGTCATCAGGCATTGTAAAACTCTCTTTACATTAAAGCAGTAAAACACAACATGGTGAAAATATACTCATCCAGCCGGAGTCGCACACACAACTGCACTAGCATGCTAGCTTCCATCATGGAAGCGAAGCTAAGAGGAGGTTCCGCCAACTTTCGCCAGTGTTTATTGTTGGTGTCATTTTAACATGAGGAGGGGGGGGGGGGGTTTAGTGTTTGCAATGAGATTCCGCCACACTTTAGCCGTCTGCCGGGTATATAATTCCACACACGAACGTTCCTTCGCCTCACGATGACAGCATTTCATTCATATGTCACTTTCCGCGTTTAACAGTAAATTCCGTTTTTACAGGCCGATTCTGTCCGATCCCGGTAATGCAGAAATGATAGGGCCATAATAATGATAAGGGTACAGTTAGCTCACTCTGAAACAGTTTCTATCAATCAAGTCAAATCTCACAATCTCACTAAAAAGCAATTCAAAAAGCAAAGGTTTCATGCTTGCACTCCATTAGGGAAGAGACACTGGTTCAACTCAACTGTCATCTAATACAGAACCCACTGGCATTGGATAGTCTGAAATATCCCGCCCTTGAAGTGTGACACAGCTTTAGTAGAGGGAGAGTGGTTTCTTTCTGGGCCGAACAGCCCTCACAACGTGGCCATGACTTAAAGTGTTACTCATCAGAGTCCGATCCAGGGTTCTCTTCAAGCGGCTCATGGAGAGTCTCTTCAAAGGGTGCTAATGTCCCATCTGGCTTGACGCCCATGGGACGGATCAAGCTCTGCCTGTGGACACAAACAACTGCTGATGAGTCAAACATGAAAAATTATTAATTCTATGTTTATTTATACTTTATACAGTATGTAAACCCAAGGTACTTCCAGGAGAAGACTCCCACCAGCCCCCTTAATGGACACTTGGGTCTAGTCTGGAGCATAACCCCTCACCCGCTTGTTCCCTCTTTCCTGTGGCAGTTTAATTACAGGATCAGTGCTCGAGATAATCTCCTCAAAGCCATGACTGCCCCTTCATTCTAATCCAATTATGCCTCCCGCGTGTGTGCGTGTGTGCGTGCGTGCGTGCGTGCGTGCGTGTGCGTGCGTGCGCGCACTCGCATGACACACCACTCCTTCCAAGATGACTCATCTCACAACTGGCCATAAGCAGACTTAACTTTTTGTCTGACGTTTGACAGTCATTTCTACAAAACATTCACTTTACTTTACACATAAACTGTAACTCTCCCCCTGGCTAACGTAAGAGATGCCATTTACAGAGCTGCCGACATTTGGTGTTTACAATCCAGTAGGAGCACGCAAATCCTGATGACCTCGTGTATGTCTGTGCTGTCTACTTTGGATATTAAACCTGCGATTTGCAATGACTGCAAAGTGTTGGGTAGGCGAGATGGAACCAAGACTTCCTTCAATACTTCCAGGTACAACATACATAATACCTAATCCCTGTTCAGCCCTATATGGGATGCATACAAGACAGGATGATTACATTTTTCAAGGAATGGTTGGCAATTCTATTGTAGCTATGTGAGCTACAGTGCTAACATTACACTCACAATAGCGTTAGTAAAAACAAAATGCTCTTTCGTCGGTATCTGACTTAGTTTAAAATATGTAGCAAAGCCTAGCCAGACATTCAACAGGGTTATCAAAATAGCTTTTGGTATGATGCTGTGCAGTTCCAAAACCAGTGCAAACTATGATAATTTTAGTCTTACAGGGTCAAAGGTGAGCACTATGTAAAGGCAAAATCTTTGCTATAGCTCAGTCTGTGCAGGTGGTGTGTACCTAACAAGCTGTGTGCAGAGAACAAACAGTATCATCTTCCAATTAACCACATGCACACGCCCCCGCACACAAAGAAAGGCAGGTAGGTATAAGAGGTGGTTGATGCAGAGTATGTACTAATTGGACTAGCAGTTAAGCAGTTACTGGACAACATTCTTTCAGCTCTCCGACTCATCTCCTGAGAGTCTGTCCTCTTGGAGTCATCAAGCTGAGGATGAAAAGGAAAGGAATTTTCCTTTAGGGGGACACGTGCCTCATTACAGCTTACCATCCCACCCCAACAATTGTTCACAATCTTCCCCTGCACACATTCTGATCCAACTTACCTTTCTTCTTGTGTGGCTACTGATTGGCTCTTCTGACTGACAATAATAAAATCATGATTTTATTCATGTAGTGTCTTGAGGATGATTAAAACATGAATGCACATAAAAGAAATCTGAACTAACAGGTCCGCTCTGCCTGCCACTTGGGTGGAGCCTAATTAATGGACCCCTAATAAAGACACCGCTCCATTTTACTTATTCTGAATGCAGCCGTGTGCTGGAAGTCGGCCGGGCCTAATTGAAGGAGGGAAGGGACATTCTTCCTCGGATGACTTGGTTGGCAGGGAGCGAAGCTCACCGGTGACCTTTGTGCAAGGTATCATTTTGTTTTAATGCTAGCACCGGAAAGGTCAACACTAATATACAGCAAGGTGCCTTCCTGCTGCTTGTTAAAATGTTAGCAAAATGAGTAACAGCCTGTCTACACTTTAACAGAGTGGAACCTTAACTTATGAAAACCTCATTATACGAAAAATTCAAAAATACAAATTGGGCTTCAAAGATATTTATGTCGCATTTAACAAAAACAAATATTCAAAATACAAAATGAAAATGGAAAGTGCAGCTCAGAAATTTGAATGCACTGCACTGCCATAGAAGCTGCTCTCCCCTGGATACCAAAGTAATGGATGCCAAACGCTGTAAAATCGAAGAGAAAGAAGCTGCTGTTCCATTGGTTATCTCCTATCACCCTCTTCCTCCTAACAATGGCCAATTACAGTTTCCCTTTGCTCAGCATACCGAAAAGCTCCCGTCCATTGTTAAAAATGTACATTAAAACATCATAGTGTTAAACTATGAGTATATTAGACTCTAACACAAAATCCTTGCAGCATTCAAACGGTCCAGCTTTTCATGACATGATGAAAAATCAGTTTAACTAGATCTTCCCGCCCCCAGTATAAAAAAGGCTTCACAACATATCTTAAAATAAAGCCTGCAGCTCTTCAAACTGTCAGCTACTGACGTGGAAGTTGAAAGTTTGATTATTTTGTTTTTCCTCTGTGAATTGGCTTTTCTTCTGTGAATTAGCTAACCTAGCATGACGTTGCTATTTAAAATGTGAGTGTAATGTTAGCATTGTAGCTCATGTAGCTATGCTAGTGTTGCTACTGTGTGTGTCCACCCCCACTGCTCAATGTTACAATTTGATATAAGGCATCCACAGCAAAGTTACATTTTACAGCTATATACGTCTGACTGGCGACTTTAGTTGTGTCGTCAATTCATTTCTCGATTTTGATGTACAGTATAATATTACACATCAACTAGATAGAGTTGCGGTCGTCTTTACCTTGACAACATGTCCAGCATATTGACAAGCTTCTGGGCTTCATACTCCTTCTGCTCCTCTGTCATCTCCTCCATGAGGTTGGGCATGTGCTCCTCCACGTGACCAGTGATAGGGTTAATGCTGTGGGATGAGGAGGTGAGAAAGACGTAACAAATGTGCTAGGTAATAATGCTCATTTTATACACACACAGGAAATGGAAAACATGCATATCACATTGATAACGTTAATCAGTATATTAACATGTCTTATTTTGATGTATCCATTGGCTTTTCTGATGCTTTTTTTCTGCCCTAATTTCGGTAAATAGGGTATCAAAATATTACAAACAGCTCTCAGGATGATGCAGTGCAGTTGCATGTCACAGCAAACTACAAATCACACATGTTATACTAATACTGTACTTTGTAAAGCCTGTACTTTTGATACACCTCTTATTAGAGCTCAAAAGGTTATATCAATGGACACTCACAAAGGTTTGGCAGTTTTGTACTCTTCCGTGTCAGAGTCTTCATCATCCGAGTACTTCGTCTCTCCTCTCCCTCCTCCCAGCAGCCCTCGAGCCATAAGTAGTCCTGCTGCATTTCCATAACCTGTATATTTCAACAGGTTGTCCACTGGACGATAACAAATGTCAAGTGTTAGGCATGGTCCATCCGGGACATTCCCTCCTCCACCCACACCTCTCCTTACCACTCTCTTTACACAAAACAAAGAGAAACTCAGCGGCCGCCTGCTTGACAGCCATCTCCACATGTGTCATCAAACGGACCAGCTTGTTCCTGGTGGTGGTGCCTACTTCAGGCCTGATCTTCACATCTTTGAGTGGAGGAAGCACCTGAGAATGGAATTGCACTGTTTAAAACCAAACCCATAGGTGAATCAAACCAGTTTTGGAAAACCTTTTGTACCTGAGCTTTGATATATCTGCGGATCTCTCTGTGGTGTCTGGATACTTCAGTCAGTAAGCTGAGCACCGGAGTGAGCCCCTCTTTGTAGTTGGAGCCCTAAAAACACACACACTTCATTAGCTCCACTTTATGTCTTTCAATCATCAAATCAGCAATCTAAACAAGCTTGTATTAGTAACCTCCACACAAGTCATACAACAACGCCCAATAGTACTAGATTCCAAGTACTTACTAACATAGCAGCTAGTTTCATAGTGTACATTTGAACTATTGTAAGTAGTCACCAATGATGTTCCACGCTGGTCCTGTAAGCTACAGTAATTTGCAGGCATATACATTTGGTTGATACAAACTGAAGAAGACATCCCAGTGTTGTGTGGTGCATAGATTTCAAAATATTTTTTACTTTCTTAATTTTTTTTTACTTTACTTACTTTTCTCTAAAAATACTTTGTATTTTTAAATTAAATTACAATGTTCAATTAATTGTCTTCGTAATAGACTGGTGTATAATATTACTTTATTTTAACTCAGGTATACTGTATGTTGTGAACAAGGTGTTTTGACCTTTGACTTTAAATACATTCTGGGGGAGGCACCAAAATAAAAATACATGACTGCCTACCATGCTGAGCTAATCATTAAAAAAAACTATGTAGTAATCATATCATACAGAGATCTGTTTGTAATATTTTGGTTATGCTTGTAAAATCATAATTGTCAAAGCATGTTTCCATCTGCCAAGAAAGCTATTTGTGGTAGTACTTTTGTTACACTGCCTAAATAACTTAACTAAGATTTTAATAGAGGAAAACATGACATTTTGTGCAGATTCAGAATGTTGTTTTTATGATCATGCATGGCCATCTTATCTTCGAATGGTACAAACAAATGCAGATGTTATTTGATAATATTGCAGGTATACCTAATGTGTGTACTTGTGGTGTCACAAGATTAAAACGTGACAATGTCTTTTTCACAAAAAATGCCTCGTGTGCACTAAGCCTGGTATAAAATAAATTCATTACTCACACAACAAATGAAAACAAACTTGATAATTTTGCCAGCCCCAATATAGTGTCTGTTGTGTCGGTTTTCCTGTTTTGCCCGCTTCCAAACAGGTAGGGAAGAGGTTTTACTCTCTGCACTGGTTCAGCATTTGTTCCATAGAGCAATGGCATAAATGGAGTGAGCCTCTTTGTCTGTCATATCGCCCTTTTGTCGTTGTGGGTGGAGGTGGGCTGCTAGCGTACACACAGTGCAGAAGAGTGTAACAGAGTAGAAATTCAATTAGTAAACTGCATTATATTGTCTTTAATTTCTTCATTATATTTATCTTTAAAAGTAATGTTAAAATCAAGGCTGGTTCTAAGCATGCACATACAGGGGGGCAGTCAGAAGTGTGAAGGGGGCATGGTGCATACACTTTTTTTTTTGTAACAGTGTTTTGTTCACTGCATGGGTTGCTAGCTGTGTGTCCATCCCTCAACTTGGAGAAGTTCATTGCACATTGTCAGGCCTCTACCCTGAGATCTGGCCAACTTTGGTGCACCACCTGAACACAGTGTGTCACATGCAGTCACCCCCCTGTGGTTGTGTGGCTAAAAACGCTCCCACTGGGAAAAAAAACAGCTACAGTGGTGTGAAAAACTCGTTGCCCCCTTCCTGACTTTTTATTCTTTTGCATGTTTGTCACACTTAAATGTTTCTGCTCATAAAAAATAGTTGACTATTAGTCAAAGATAACATAATTTAACACAAAATGCAACTTTTAAATTAAGGTTTACGTTATTAAGGGAGGGAAAAAACTCCAAATCTAAATGGCCCTGTGTGAAAAAGTGATTGCCCCCCGTGTTAAAAAAAATAACATAACTGTGGTTTATCACACCTGAGTTCAATTTCTGTAGCCACCCCCAGGCCTGATTACCACAGAGAGCCATTATCCACAAATAAAAAAAACAGTGGTGAACCTTCCCAGGAGTGGCCGGCCGCCCAAAATTACCCCAAGAGCGCAGAGACAACTCATCCGAGAGGTCACAAAAGATCCCAGGGCAACATCTAAAGAACTGCACGCCTCACTTACCTCAATTAAGGTCAGTGTTCACAACTCCACCATAAGAAAGAGACTGGGCAAAAACGGCCTGCATAGCAGAGTTCTAAGACGCAAACCACTATTAAGCAAAAAGAACATTAAGGCTCGTCTTAATTTTGCTAAAAAACATCTCGACGACTGCCAAGACTTTTGGGAAAATATCGTGTGGACTGACGAGACAAAAGTTGAACTTTTTGGAAGGTGCGTGTCCCGTTACATCTGGCGTAAAAGTAACAGCATTTCATAAAAAGAACATCATACCAACAGTAAAATATGGTGGCGGTAGTGTGATGGTCTGGGGTTGTTTTGCTGCTTCAGGACCTGGAAGGCTTGCTGTGATAGATGGAAGCATGAATTCTACGGTCTACCAAAAAATCCTGAAGGAGAATGTCCGGCCATCTGTTCGTCAACTCAAGCTAAAGCGATCTTGGGTGCTGCAGCAAGACAATGACCCAAAACAAACCAGCAAATCCACCTCTAAATTGCTGAAGAAAAACAAAATGAAGACTTTGGAGTGGCCTAGTCAAAGTTCTGACCTGAATCCCATTGAGATGCTGTGGTGTGACCTTAAGAAGGTGGTTCGTGCTAGAAAACCCTCAATTAAAGCTGAATTACAACAATTCTGCAAAGACGAGTGGGCCAAAATTCCTCCAGAGCGCTGTAAAAGACTTGTTGCAAGTTATGGCAAACGTTTGATTGCAGTTATTGCTGCTAAGGGTGGTCCAACCAGTTATTAGGTGCAGGGGCAATTACTTTTTCACACAGGGCCATGTGGGTTTGGATTTTTTCTCCCTAAATAATAAAAACATTAATTTAAAAACTGCATTTTGTGTTTACTTGTGTTATCTTTGACTAATATTAAAATGTGTTTGATGATCAGAAACATTTTGTGTGACAAACATGCAAAAGAATAAAAAGTCAGGAAGGGGGCAAATAGTTTTTCACAACACTGTATTTATTAACTATTCCCCCAGTTGATTGAATAAATATATTACATAGATGTTATATTAACCTTTGTTTTTAGTTGTTGTTAATTATTAGTTGCCTAACGGGTCGCTTTCTCTGTTTCCTCAAAATGCCCCCCCCCCACCACCTCAGTAAACATCCAATCACTGTTAGTATGCAAATTAACCAATACAGCATCGTAGTGTCAGGTTTCAAAACAGAGCCAAGGAGATGAAAGATGAGGGGAGCAGTAATGTGCTGTTTATGAGTTTTTGTCTTAAAATTTTTTATTTGGGGAGGACATCCCATTTATTTATTCATGTCATTCTTGCAGATCCAATCTTGTGCATTGTCTCGTCTCATGACAGCCCTAGTGTGTACGGCCATTCAGGATGAGCTTTACCTTGTCTATCCGTTTCTCCATGAAGTCCAGTAACACCTGTATGGCCTCCATGTTTTTGCCACTGTACATTTCTAGCCCTCCCTGTATGGGCAGATCGATGAGCACATCCAGGCAGGACATGGGCAGGTTGTTCAGCAGGTTTACGGCATGGCTATGGATTTGAGACAGAGAAGCAAGGCAAATGTATCATTACTTTGATTTTTATGAAGACAAACTGGAGTTGTCCAAGTGTACTGGGTACAAAACATTAAAAGAAACGTCTCTTTTTGGCCCTTTTGGTCAAAACTTCAGCATTCAGAACAAGTGTCTGAATTTGCTCATGTGTCTCCTTCACTCATGTTGTGTTTTAGTGTGCAACACCTGGGCTCCTAAGACATTAGCTTATTATGAGGTTAAGTTTCTGAGCGGCCACTAAGCTTTCAAAGCCGAGATCACTGGGGGGATTGCGAGGTCATCCCTTGAAATATATTGGATAAGAGAGGTGAAAAAACTTCCTCCAAGTATAATATTCCTGTCTAATTATATGCAGGCAATTTGTATTTCTCTTCCATATGCCAAGCTTTCAATGCTTGTTTGCCATCCTTTCGCCCTATCCCACAATGCAACTCTCTCCTTCTCACCTGTGTGCTTCCTCTGTTTTTTCCTCTGTCTCAGTCTTCAACATCAACAGGTGGCGCAAGATGGCAGCCATGAGCCTGTACTGGTGGTTGTCCTCCTTAAAAAAAAAATCACAGATCACAGAAATGGTTTTAATCATTTATCTATCTTTATTTAACTATCCATCTATCTATCATGGTATCATTTCGGTGAAAGGATTACATCCAAAGATGTGTGAATGTTTTGGCTTTTTTTGTGATGCCACTACATAAGTGTACCAGTGGTGGATGATGAAAAACAAAGGGAAAGTATAACGATTGCCAAAGAACATGAATTTCAGCATCATAAAGAACTACAAGTATCTTGAATAGTGACAAAAGAAGACCATAGCTTATTTTCACACTTGCAAACAATTCAAATGTGGAACAAAGTCGCCTTCAGCAAGCCTACCTCTTCACTTCCCTAATGACTACGCATTTGTCACACCTTTTTTAAACCAAAAGTACACTTTATTTGTTGTCTTTAGGTAATACTAACTGCATTTAATGTATTTTTACACCAGTATGGCAGGTAAAAATGTTTAAAAAAGCAACACATGAAGACTTTAGGTATGCCTCAATTTACACTTTGTGGAACACTATGCAACTGTAACAATCTTTCTAAAAGTTTAACTAGAAACTGTGGCTAAATGTGCTGTCTGGCTTTATTGCACAGGGAGTGCAAACTTTCAAATGTGTATATTGCAATAACATCCTGCACTGACGTTTCATGCCTAGCCCCACGTAACAAACATGTACAAACATTAGTTATGTTTGCTGTCAGCTAATGATAGCGATATGGCAAAGTTTAGTGACTAACGTTCAACAGCATTGAACATATATAGCCTATCATAACCACAGAATAACTGAAAATTGTCAATCGCTTCTCTTGAAACTGCTGTCACGTATGCGCAAGGGTGATGGACATGTACACACGAACATGAGACAGAGGTGAGTGAAAACCATGAAAGCCAATCAATTAATTCAGGTTGAACAAAATGTTTACAAAGTTTAGCATTTAAAAATGGTGACAAATATACTTTTCTTTTACACAACTATTGGTAACATATGTGATGTTCTTATACTGTTTGGTTGAAAAAAGTGTAGTTTGAAGCCAAAGAGGGACAGCACCTTATAACTTCTTTCTTTTTAACATTTTTTGTCTGTAGAGCAGGTGTCAAACTCTTTTTTAAACCTAATTATGTATCATTGCATTACATATTTGAAGTGTTATTAGTGTTTGTTTATTCTTATTCTATTTTATTAACATTCCTGCCTTGCCTTGGTTGTTTTATGTGATTAAGTGTTAAGTGATTAAATGTTTAAGTTTTTTATAACATTTTTGCGTAGCTGCTGGAAACATGAATTTCTCTTGAAGATTAATAAAGTATCTATTTATATTGAGTGCCATGACAGTTATGGCTGCTCATACAAGGACAGTTTTAACTGTCAATATATATGAATATTCGGACATTCTAGTATTTATTTATGATAACAAAAATATTATTAGAATATCTTGTTGTATGATCAGATAATATTAAAGTTTAGAAGAACTGCACACCGTTAAATTATTCTGTCAAAATGAAAGAACAAATACGTTTAGAAGGAAAATGGTGCATTATCTACACACATAATTCCCTAAGTACGCTTTCGCGGGCGACATCTGGCACCTACGCCTTGACCTTGACATTATGGGACTATTTATTTTCCTCCTTTTATAGTCCATTGGGATTTTTGTCCCTCCAAACGATAAACAATTCAGATAACACACTTTGAGTTTTAACTTGGAGGTTTCCCTCCACATTAAGAACAGGAAAAAGAAATTTCCGTTAATGGACTTTAATCATTTAAAATTTAAAATCAAAATATAAATGCTGTGTAGACAGTATTTCAGTGAAAGACTTTCACAATAATATTAGTTCATGTTAATGATGCTAGTGGTTGCTATGCACTCCACAGTCATATATTTGCACCCTAAACAAAAGTTGTTTAAGGTGATCCCCCATGCGAACAGGCGTCACTCACCTTGCCACCAACATTAGACACAGTGAGGTTGAAGAGGGCTTTAAGAGCCTCCATCGCTCTCTCATTGTTCTCTGCAGGCAGAGGCAAGGCCTGAGGATCTGGACGGGTCGTCTCATAGGGACCGTCCCAACTCACATCCAGGGTGTGCTCCAGCACCTCCGTGAGCAGTTTCACCACCTGTCCCTCTCTCCTCAGCTCCCCCCTCACGTCTGCCCTCAGGGCCGACAGCAGGAAGAGAAGGCGCAACGTGAACAGGCCCACCTCGTGGTGCCAGGCACGGGCCTTGTGCAGGCTGACGCACAGGCCGTGGGCCAGCTTGACGTCCACACTCACCTGCTGAGCGGTGGGACTGTTGTACACCACATTGCACAAGCACTTCAAGGCCTCCACCACCACTCTCTCTTCCTCTGCTGATAGTGTGCTTTCCTGTGACTGCTCCATGTCATCACCCGGCGCCTCTCCAGCATTCAGTCGGGCCATCCTGGCCAAAGTCAACATGCCGTCCCGGGTGGCTACAGGTGCCAGGACACACTTGTCCCTGGAGAGGATACGCAGTGTTTCCAGGCATGTCTTTTGACAGCTGGGTTGTATCTGCATTCCAAGGACTACCAGGACACTCTGACACAATTTCTGAAACAACAACAGACTCATTGTTTATGCCGCATTACACTTTATGATAGTGGAAATGCACTGATAGTGTTACAGTACTTACTCTGCGCAGCGTTTCTTCCTTCTGGTTAAATGCGAAGGTGTGGCTGTTCTGGGAAAGGGAAAAGATCATTGTGGACAATTTGCATGCCGTGGTACAACAATCAATAGTACTGAACAGAATGGCTACGTGCGTTAATTACGTGGTTTATTACCATAATTGTATCTTTTGCTTGTTAGCAACCACTGCTATGGCGCGCGTAGGTTTGTTTGGGCCGAACCAAAACGAATGTGTAAAAATAATTATCACTGGGCTTTACTTTAACTTTATGGGGTTTATCAGGGTGACTCGCTTGCTTAAAGAAAGCCGCTTAATTAGCAGGGATGCTAGTTAGCCGAACAAGCTACGTTTGTTTTGGCTAAGAAAAAAAAAGAGTAAAAATACAAAACAACTCACCTCTGTATTGTACTCCTGGAGAAGCGTTTCAATGTCCTGCCCGTCGGCACCTTCGAGCTGCGATAACACATTAGTCAAGTCCATGGTGGCCATCAAGAGAAATTGAAACACGGTTCTTAGTACTGAGCGGCTAGCAAGCTAGCTGTCAGCCAGGCTACCGTGGTGCGTTTGAGTGTCGCTTTTGCCATTACGGAACTTCTGCGACTGTTTCCGCAAGGGCGCTTTCCACTGGTGCGTTTCGTGGTTACTATCAGCATAGGAATTCCCAAAATCTTTTCAAAGCTACACCAGCTGTCTTTCCTTTTACAGCCTAAATACGTCAAATATCTATTTCTTTTGACATTCTCAGTGGAAATGCATACAAAAGTGATTCTGTGTGAACCTTTTGTCACATTATTACAACTACAGACCATTGTACAGTCAATAAGTGTTTTTGATTGATTTGAACGAATGTCTAATAGTCATTTATCTCTACATTTGATATACTGCCACTCTTTCCTTCTGTTGTCTCAAGCCATCCACAGTAAATTACAAACTGTAAGAAAACAAGCATTGAGGGGTGCTCACGATGTACAATACCTCATTTTATAACAGAGGATATTGATATTGACACTAAGGTCAGATGATTAAATCAATGCAGGGTGGCCTTTTTCTTTTACTGTATTATGTTCCAATCAAAGGCTTTGAATTTTCCAAGCGCTTGGACACACATGACACAGAGGATCCATGTTGCAATAAATATAACCCTCAGCAGGGATCAGGGGTTGAAAGGTTATGAGACTTGAGGTGCACTGACCCCGACTCAAACTCAGTGGGGCATTGTTTCTATAGAAATGTAATTCTTTTCTGCAGCGTGGCCCAGCCCCCAGCAGTGTTGTCACTTACTGGGGTGCACTGTGAGACACATGTGGGGATCAGGTTAAGCAAAGCCTTTTGGTGCATTCAAATTGGCAATTGTCAGACTCTTGGAGCAAAATGTATTTTATTACAAAGATAGCTTGAAAGAAAACATGTTGGAAGATGACCATCTTCAGTTTTTGAATGGGTGAAATACAGTGGAGTCAGATCAGACCTTCGACAAGTTTTGTATTTCTAGTAGAAAATTATGGAGGTTGAATATATAACATATTAACATTTTTCACTGCAATTGTTAAAAAAAAAGTTAACCACTCTATAATAAGTCTTAGGGTTAGGGTAAAATTTGTTAAAAAACACAGTTATATACAGTATGTATATTACAATTACAAAATGAAACTTCTCACTCTGGACATGTGTACATACTGTATAGGAAACAGCAGTGAGAGAAAGCCACAAGTGATGGTCATTTTATTCGTGTCACAATGTGGCACAATGGTATTTTTGAACCCCAAAAAGGGTACACAAATACAAAAAGTGCACTCAAAGTGGATATGAGAAGGGAAAAAACTAGCAAAAACAAAAAATAATTGTGACAAAAGACCACAGCAAAAAGCGCATACAGTACAAACAGAAAACAAAACTAAAGCACAAGTGAGCAAGACAAACTGAAACCATTAACAAGGAGCCTAGAATGGCACAGATACAATTAAGAAGATAATCCAGCATCTGAGTGCAGTCAGGTGAGCGCTAATAAAGAACTAACTGAAAATGCCATGCACGTGTGCAGCAGGCAGCAAGTGGCTCCCTCCGCTATAGCTAACTACCAGTTCAGAACAACAAAATGAAAAACTTGGAAATGCTCTGGTGGAAATTTATACTTCAAGAACTCTGATTCACTTGATTTCACTATCAATCAAAAAGGGTCGCGACCTCAGACAGATCATCCAATCATTATGCAGAAGCCAAGCGTCCGGGCCAGCCCACTGCCCCATAGATCCACAGAGACGCTCAGCATCTGATGGGTGGGACAAAGCATTTATCCAATGACGTCCAGTTTTGCACAGTAGAACCACTCTACGGTTTTCGCATCAAAGTCAGTAGACGCTCAACGTCTGACTGAAAAAAAAAAGCCTTAGCACTGCGGGGACGAATGAGAAGGACATCGTGTCAGTTACCTGTGATAAGTAGCTGACTCCGAACAAAAGATGAAGGCATTCTAGCATATATTTAGTCAATGAAATGTACAAACAGCAGCACCACTCTTTTTTAGACTAAGCTGAGCTTCAATTGCAGTCTTAGAGCAATCGCCTCTACATAGCACTTTTATTACTTTGCGCTATTTTGCCAGGTGTTTGCATGCTGGTAGCACGTTAGTATTTTAGCCAATATCGGAACAAATTTCATACATACACATCGCGATAAACCTTTTTCTGGTACTTCTGGTACTTTGTGGTATTTTGCTAGGCGCCATTTTTATCATTTTGCATATCCCATTGACATTTTGCACTTTAGCAACCATCGACTGAAGCAAGCGATCTACAGTATCTACAGCAGTGCTCAAAATGATAGCAGTCTAATGTGACTAAGTAGATTAATCACTCTTATTTGTATATTTTTATTGCTACAGTATATTTTTACTGCAGTAGGTGCAGTTCTTGATTAGATTAAGGTCCGGGGGTTGGGCTGGCCACTCCATAACATGAATTTTGTTGGTTTGGAGCCAATATTTTGCTGGTATACTAGTGTGTTTTTTGGGTTATTGCCTTGTTAAAACACCCATTTCAAGGGCATGTCCTCTTCAGAATAAGGCAACATGACATATGCAAACTGATCCATGATATCTGGTATGTGATAAATAGGCCCAACACCATAGTAGGAGAAACATGCCCATATCATGATGATTGCACCACCAAGCTTCACTATGTACTGTGGTTTGAATGCATGTTCAACAAGTGCTGGTTTCATCTTTAAATAGGGGTCACATCATTTGTTTTATACCACTTATCAACAATTTATAACAAGAGATGTTCCCATCTTATCACAATGTATCCACATAGATCATTCATTTTCTATACTGCTTATCCTCATTAGGATCACGGGGATGCTGGAGCCTATCCCAGCTGGCTTTGGGTGAGAGGCAGGGTACACCCTGGACTGGTCGCCAGTCAATCCCAGGGCACATACAGACAAACAAACATTCACACCTATGGACAAAGAGTCGCCAATTAACCTAACATGCATGTTTTTGGAATGTGGGAGGAAACCAGTGTACCCGGAGAAAACCCACACACGCACAGGGATAACATGCAAACTCCACACAGAGATGCCCAACGGAGCATTGAACCCTGGTCTTCCAGATCTCCTGACTGTGTGGCCAATGTGGTAACCACTCAGCCACCGTGCGGCCCCACACAGATCAGTTCCATGCTACCTGTTAGCATTGTCAGCATTCCCATTGAACGTGTTTAACCCAAACACCACCAAGTCAGTGTCAAAGTCCAGGCCAGAGTTTTGCAACTGGTAGCATTTGTAATTAGCTATTATTGCTGACTGTCACTTCAGCCATATTGTACTAAGCAGCCTGCACAGAGAGAAAAGCTGTACGGAATCTGTAAACAAGAGGCAAAAGAAATTTGTGGAACGATTTAGCAGATGTTTTTCCCGAAAATCTGAGTCAAATCCCCAAGGCCATCCAAATTTGGATGTTCTACTGTAATTGTAATTGCGCAATAGCAATGAAATACTGACAAGAAACAAAATAACAGTTAAAACAAGTATATTGATATTTTAATAACAATATAAACAAAAAAGACAACAAAGGGGAGTCTCAAGAGTTTAGATAATGAAATTCTTTATGTGACAACATTAAAAACTGTCATCCTTCAACAGTCACCACAGATGCTTTTCCAGTGCTTGCATTGAACATTACTGTACACTTAAATGATAATTTCCTTTGTTTTTGTTTTATATATATATAAATACCCATAGGGTAATTGGTCCTCAGTAGCTCTTGAGTGCATTATAATTATAAAACACACAACCCAAGGTTAATGCATCCTGTACTAATGATCTTACAGAACAAGAGTAGCATAGAAAGTAAAAGGATACAACCATGTTACATAGTTACAGAAAATAAAATACATAGCATATGTGTGTGTGTGCATATGTATGTATATATATATATACACACACATATATATATACACATTTATATATATATATATACACACACACATATATATATATACATTTATATATATATACACACACACATATATATATACACACACACATATATATACACATATACATATACATACATATATATATACATATACATATACATACATATATATATACATATACATACATATATATATACATATACATACATATATATATACATATACATACATATATATATATACATATACATACATATATATATATACATATACATACATATATATATATACATATACATACATATATATATATACATATACATACATATATATATATATATATATATACATATACATATACATATATATATACATATACATATACATATATATATATATATAGAGAGAGAGAGAGAGAGAGAGAGAGTCACACAAAAAGAGCAGGAAAAAAGCTTGCCAGAAAGTACACTTTTGGACCACCAAGACCTTGAAGATCTCAGTTTCTGTGGCTCTTTTTTGGGGAACGTTAAGACCATTCATTTTGTCCACCATGCACACAGCTTAGCGTCCAGACCCTTCGGTTCCTAACTGGCAGAGGGGTACATTCCTGAAAACAAAGGCACAGCTTGGCGGTGGCGTTGATTTTGCTGCAGGTTTTAAATAATCAACGTGATGTCATTGAGGAATATCTCTAGCTGCACAATTCCTCCAAATGATTGACCAATGTGTCCTCACACTGGTACTTCCCACTTTCTGTGCCTCCGTTAAGGGAACATGTACTTAACAGGACGTCCCTATTGATGGTGTCCTTTACACTTCAAAGTGTTCCAAAGGCTACTTGGCCCAGCCTGTTGTGGCCTCGCCGTTGATGTAGGCAAAACCTGGAAAATGCTGCGAGTGCTCGTACTCGGAGTTCCTGCGAGGGACTAGGGGGGAGTACACGTCCCCTGACGCGGAGTAGCGGGACGAATGCATAGGCGGGCTGGTGTAGCAGCTGTTGACCGGGGACATATCCGGCCACCGGGGGGCGACCGGTGCAGGGTGCAGGCGGGGAGCGGTACTCATCAAACAGGAGGGCTCCATGCGGGACATCTGACCATTAAACTGGTACTGTAGGAATGAAAACAAGACGTGTTACGAAGATGGGAATTCATTATATCATGACAATAAGAATGAAGCATGAAACTAAGCGAACGCTTGTACTTCTGAATCGCTGAACACAAAAGGGTGAGCATATTTCAAAACTTTCAACCCAACACCCCCTGCCTGTGCTACTTTTATTCACAGAAATACACCAGATGGTTGGGAAGAAGTCAAAGTTGAACTGAAATTTATCACGCAGCTCAATGCACGCTACAAAACCATAACTTTAGGGCATTTAACCGAATCACCGCAGAATTTGGTGTACATCTTTAAGGGACTGACAAACATGTTCGTAAAATTTAAGCAGGATTGGTTAAAAAAGATTTAGCAAACCGTATTAGCATGTTACACTTAGCAATAATTACCAATAAGTCATTAACCATTTGTGTAATGATTATAATATTTAGAAAATATCTCACTTACATGAATTCTGACCAAAGCATTCCTAACACCACCCATAGGGGGCGCCGCAAATATCATTTCTGTTATATGGAAAAACACACACTTAAAAATTAGGTACATTTTTATTTTCTATTTAAGAAATTATCAAATGACAATTTAAAATAATGATAAAGTTCCAGAATTCTTATGGATACATGTGAATAAAATATGAATTAGCAACAATTAATCTTTACTAACTCACATAGTACATCACAAAAACATCTTTCTTCTCTTAAATATATATAATGCTTACATTAGATGCAATTTAAGGTAGTATTTAAGTACATTACAAGGTAGAAGTTAGCACAGTTAGCGTCAACGTAAACTAGCCAAGGCTAGCTTAAAGCAGAAAGAAAGCATATTCAATGACTTAAAAAATAACAAAAACGTACCGTGATCTGATTCAAACATTTATATTTATAGATTCAAACTAAATGTTGGATGTTATTTAGATACTTAACTAAGATATTTATTCCTGAGGTCAGCACGGCAAAAAAACTCTCTTTTATTGTCAATTTTGGCCAAAAGTTGTGAGACTGTATTCATGTAAAGGAAAACATATACAAAATGACACTATTTAGGAAAGCGGGTCTTTCTGTGTCCATGCAATGACAGCTGCATGGACTGTATCTGCATGTTCGCAGCAATATTTTACACAGTAGACACGTCAAACCTCGGTCAGGCACAAAGCAGAGGCATTGAGCTCTATTTATGCCCAAAAGCGTCTTAATAAAGAGGAAGTAAAGAGCCTTTCCCCTCTTCACATTAAATATAAACACCACAGACAAGTCCATTATGACGAGTCACGGAATGGAAAAAGAGCATCAGCGAGAGGGTCAAAGGGCACTGTGGGCCTCCCAGCTGCGTCTTGTACAGCAGCAGAAAAGAGACCATTCAACAACAATATTTTAGTAATAAAAGGATGAAGAGGGCATTGAGGGCTGCTTCCGCAGTCTGGAGAAACAGGATCGTGGTGACAAGGTTCTAATGTTTAGGTTCTTGTGTGCAATTTGGAAAAAGGAAAAAAATGTCAAGAAAATACAGTAGTAGTCACAACAAAAGCTCAGAATTGTGGATACAGAAGGATGTCAGAAAAACACAATGATAACCACAGGGCAGGAAATGGAAGTAAATGAAAGGGCACATAGGGAAGTGGTACACCTGTGTGACAAGTCCTGCCTGCTCAGAATATGGCCAAAAGTGACAATATCAGGAATAAAAAAATAAGAGAGGATTGCATACTGCAAAGTCTGCTTTGTTTGTCATTTGTGTAAAAAGACTTTCCTCCCAGGCGCTCAGTAATTTAACATTTTTTTCCACTTGAGTATAAGACACAAAGTTGACTTCAATCTTCTTTTACTCCCCCTTTTTTGTATTTTAGTTTAGTTTTATTTAGATTTGAGTTTCATTTAGTGTTCTTATGCAGTGGATAACATGATAATTTTTACATTTGTATATGTATTGAACTTTAAAATTGAATCAAATCTTTTGACACTTGCATGACAGATAAGAATATTTACGCAGAAGATGCGCAAAGTTGACTCGCTGTCAGAAATCTCCTTTTCCTCATCCTTGAGTAATTTTTTATTACTCCGATTATTTCCGATTTTATTCAGTCTTATTATATAGTTGTTTACTTGCTTATTTTGTAGAGTTGTAGTTAATAATGCGCAGCCATTACCTTCTTTTTACACTTGCATGACAGTCAAGTGTCAAAAAGAGCCTGTAGTTACATCATTTTATATTCATAGTTAACATATCATTAAAAATATCGAAAAAGTAGTTAATTTTTATGAAAAAGAGTTTATTTATTTTCTAAAATTCTAAAAAATTACAAAGTCGTGATTTTTTTTTAGATTAGTTGTCTCTTCAGTCCACTTCAGTGCTTAACTTCTTTTTACGCTTCTATGACAGTTAAAAATGTTAAAATGCTACTTGCTGCATGCGTGTATTAGTACTTTGAGGTTTATGAGCTGACTGGACTTAATTAGGTGACATCAGTGTGTGACACAGACCTGTGCAGACGAGCGGTGGTAGGCGGAGTAGTGTAGTGGTGCTGGGATGGTGGTCTCATGGGTAAGGCCAGGGTACTGGTTCTGTATGGCGTGAGGATGCTGGTTGGCGTAGCTGCCATAATTGTAGCTCCCAGTGTATCTAAAACACACAGGTACATTTGAAACTGGCCCCCAAAATGTCATAGAAATGTGCAAGTAGAGATTTACATCCTAATTACCCGTGCTCCTCTCTATGGGTGTAGACAGGCATCCGATGGGAGGAGGGCGGCGGTGGCGGTGTGCCTGCTGAGCTGCTCCTCATGCAGGACAACTGCTGGCCGGCGTCGGGACCAGAGCCTCCTGCTGTTGTCACTGTGTATGTAAGGGACCAGGTATATGACTGAACGGCGCCTGCCAGACACATACACGACAGCACGGTGACAAAATATCACGCCGGCCCTCAAAATCTCCCTGCGAGGGCGTGACAGAGCAACTGAGCAACCTCTCACCTGTGGTGGAGGGATACTCCGGCGACGTGTCAGCTGCGGGAGAGACTGACGACACGGCGGCCGAGTGGGCGGACCTGGCGGGCGAGTAGGAGCCCGGGGACGGCGAGGAGGTGGCCGTTATTTCTGTTAGAGTGAACTCCTCGTCTCGCTCTGTGGGAAATGACAGGATTATTACACCTACTGCTTGGGTACTGTCATTCAGAAGGTTTTTCCACAAAAATATTCCTCAAAAGTAAACCAAATGTTGGAGCGATAGCATATGGTAATATACTACAATTATGAGGGAAGAATAAAATTCCATCCATCCATCCATTTTCTATACCGCTTATCCTCATTAGGGTCACGGGGATGCTGGAGCCTATCCCAGCAGACTTTGGGCGAGAGGCGGGGTACACCCTGGACTGGTCGCCAGTCAATCGCAGGGCACATATAGACAAACAACCAGTCACACTCACATTCATACCGATGGACAATTTTAGAGTCGCCAATTAACCTAACATGCATGTTTTTGGAATGTGGGAGGAAACCGGAGTACCCGGAGAAAACCCACACATGCACGGGGAGAACATGCAAACTCCACACAGAGATGCCCAGCGGAGATTTGAACCCAGGTCTTTCCTGATCTCCTGACTGTGTGGCCAATGTGCTAACCACTCAGCCACCGTGCGGCCAAGACTAAAATTATTCATAATATTAGTAGTAATTTATATTAGAATAAGAAATTGTAAAAGTACTAATATTCTGAGAATAAAGTAATATTTTTCCACAAAAAAAGAGACTAAAGTTAAATGTTTTTTTTTGTTGTTTGTTTTTTTAGAAAAAAGATGTTAAATTAAAAGGGAAAAAACTAACATTGTGAAAAAAGAAGTTACAACAAAAGAATATTCAAAAAATGCAATATTATGATAATTAAGTCACATGTTTTTATTAATTCTTAAAGTACAATAAGAAAGTTTTATTATGAGATCAACATAATACATTTTCAATACGACATGCAATATAAAATTGCAAGAAAATGTAATAATGCAAGAACAAAATTATATTTTGGCAAAAAATGAGTACAATTAAGAGAGCAAATATTATAGATATAAAATATTAGGGCTGTCGAATTATGAGAATTTTAATTAGATAAATCACAGTTTTCAAATTAGTCATGATTAATCAGCATTTGCAGCTATGTCTGAAATATGCTAATTTCTGTTGTATTTTATTGAAAGATAGATTTATTAACAGCTCCAAATGAACTAAAAACTAAATCAAGCCCAAAGATAGCTTGACTGGATATGACAGAAATCTATTAACCCAACCCAAGTTTCTTTAATAGTAGTACAACAAAACACTTTAACCTTGATATTATGAGCAATGAGGGACACCACGTAATGTAAGCTGAGTTCACATGTTTTGCGTTTACTTTCAGGGATTTTTTGAGCATACTTAAATACAACAAATTGTACTTCTGCATTAAGAGTTACAAAGTGAGTGATAACAATATCCACTTATTTTTTCTTTGCCTTTTTGTTTGTTTAGACAACTCATACACACATAATAAAGAGGTTGTTGTGATGTTCAGGGTGTCCGTGAATGCATCTCGTGGTAGCATCAATGAAGAAGTCCCGTTCAGAGGCTGCAACTGAACGGACTAAAGATGTGTTTGTGACACGGCAGATACATATATGATGTTGGAATTCCACCGGTGTTTATGTGTTGAGGTCAGAAAAAATGTATTAAAGAGCGGGTAGCTACACTGTCTGTTGCCATAACGGAGAGGCGTGGCTTGCCAGCAGGCGTATGTGTTAATTATGCTAAAATATGTAACTTTAATTAAATAAATTAAATAAATTATTTACCGCCTTTAACTCGCTATTTTTGACAGCCCTGTAAAATATACAACATTATCATATAATTTAAGTTATATTTTTCCTGAAAAAAGTGGTAAAATTACAATAAATGTTGTAATATTACAAGACGAAAAGTCAGTTTTAATTTTGGAAGAAAGGGTTACGATGAAAAAATAAGTACATTTTCCTGATGAACATAAACGCAACAGTTTTTATCAGTTTTCTTTTGAGACCAAGCAGCAGAAAAACGGTCTTTACATACATGCAAAATCAAATTCTCACCTATCCCTAGATAACACAGTATCTAGGGATAGCTACTATATGCTGTGATATACAAACCGGTGCTGCTTTCGCCCTTCATGGCTCTCATGAGGTCATTGGCCCTCTCTTGGCAGTGCAGCGACTCCAGCAGGTAGAGGACATAGTCATCAAACATGAGATGGATCAGGTGGAAGGAGCCTGAAGGGACCAAAAGTGTGTTATCATTATCATCATCATCACCATGGTGATGACACCACATTCTCCTACTCTAAATGGAATGTACTCCTGATTTTTCCAGTGCCAAAAATGGGTCTGTTGACCTCTGGGTGCGGGTCAAACAGAATTTAGTGTCACAATTGTGTCATTGTGGCTGCATGATAAACACTTGCGGCTATTCAATGGAGAGCTGTCATAAAATGGAAAAGACAGACAAACACGTTGGGGAGGGGCAGTGGGGGGGGGGGGGTCTTTTTGTTAATTAGCTGTTTGTGCACATAAACCTGCTCTATTGGAACACAGCGACCAGCTGTGTCTTTGATATTCAAACACAAAGCCAAAACGTTTTCCCCTTTTTGTTTTTATAGAGCCTATATTAACACAGCCATGCCCACTTCACCTGCACACCTGCTTCCATCACATCACTTTCAAACACATATTTAATTGACTTGACTTTCTACACTTTCTATAAGATGTCCGAGTAAGAGAATTGTTGTCCATTGAGCCAATGTAACAAGCTCTTCTGATTTGCACCATAGGATATAAATCTGACTGACAAACTCTGTTGCAGTTCATTCCAAAGGTGTTTGATGGGGTTCTTCCACAGCAAAACCTTCCAAGCATGCCTTCATGGATCTTCTTTGCATTGGAACAAAAAGAAAGGGACTTCTGCAAACTCTTTTCATAGAACTGGATATACAGTATGATCAAAAAATGTCTTGGTAGGATGAAGAAATAAAAACAGGGGGTCTAATCCAACACATGATAGACAATGAGTCAATCGCCTTTAAGAGTCAGTAGACTTGTTTATAAGGTTAGCTTAGTGTCATGAAAAAAAAAAAAAAATATATATATATATATATATATATAATTAATGAAGTGTTTTTCAGATATCTTGACTTCAGCAGAATTGTATTATTGTTGTTATTACTTAGATAACATTCACCTGTCATATTTTTAAACTTACCACCAAAATATATATCAAATAAATATATATAATGTACAATATAAAAAAAGTTGGCAATATTAGGAGAATTAAAAAAATAGTTATACAAAAAAGTGGTAGTGCAATTTTTTTTGTGAAAAAGGTTATAAAATTTTGATAAAATATCATGACAAATGTTAATATTATAATAATAATAATAATGCATCACTTGTTCATCTGTATGAACAAGGTCTCATGACAACACAAACTCTGAATTTCAATCAGCTGGGTGGGAGTGGATAACCTAATTAGCGGTCACTTTTGTCAAGCCACTGGTGAGACGGGGTATCTCTCAGCTGAACCATTGTGTCGCTGTGTAGGGACTGTGCAGTGAAGGTTGCCATGGTAACGCTTAACTCCACTCCAAAGCTCCCAGCTGATTTGACATTTTCACATTTTTCTGTGTTACAGCTCTATAGATGTAGCATGCAGCATCAGCTCACCAAAGCTCGGGGCACTGTGGAGCGTCATATCCCGGATGACTCTGGTCCCGAAGCAGGACCACATGAGAAGGAACTGTTGGGCCACCTTCTTCAGGCAACCGGGCCTCTTCCCTGACACCTACAAGAAGAAGATTTCCATGAGAAAAGAGGGTGGGAGGGCTCAGGATGCCAGCATTAACCCCTCGGCCAGTGTTTGGGGCTTAACCCTCTGGGACCAGAAAACATGTCAACAAGTCAACTATTTAATTTGCCCCCGGGGACACGCCTTCCTATTGACCCATTGTCTGGCCCCTCCAAGACGTTGCCTGGGCAACCACATTTTACAAGGCCCATATCGGGCGCATAATGGGCGCAAATGGGAAGCTTGTAGACATCATTAACTGGGTGGATTGCTGCATGAGTGAGAGAGCAGCTAGCTCTGAGCCACAGGTGTCTTTTTATGAGGCGAGAAGTTCTGCTTTGCAAACACTTCCTAAATGATTGGGCATATTTGCACCAACTCAACATTTTTGCTTAAAAATTGCATGTTCTCCCTGTGCTTATGTAGGTTCTGTCCCTACCCCAGCTCTCCCCCCACAGTCCCAAAAGATGCATGTTAGTTTAAATCGAGACTTCAAAAGGCTTGTTTCCACCAAGCACTACATTAGATTAGCGATTCAATAAAACTTTAGTAAGCCCCGGCCCCGAGGAAAATTTAGATGCCAGTAGCAGCAACACAATATTCAGTCGTCTCTTGCTACATCACGGTTCGAACATTGCGGAATCACTCTATCGCAAGTTTTCAAAAATTCATTAATTAAAAAATGTTAGCTGTTTTTGTGGTTGACTATGTGGCTTATTATCAGTGGAGACACTTATGAAACATAATATTACCCATTATTAACATTACCTTAACTTGCACCGCATAGTCAGCTACAGATGCACAGTCTGACATCACAGAGTGAAAAAAAAGTTCTTCTCCCATTCCTTGTGGAAGTGGTAAATTTTTGCTTCTTACTTTGACCTTTTTCCCTACTCAGTTTTAAACCCTTTTATAGCTCTTTAAGCGCCAAAGTCACAAAACTGCGCCAAGCAACACTGTTGAATCAACAAGCCATTTCCGTAAATACGGTGCCTCATGTGGTTAATACATGCACATGCACATTTGCACAAACACAGGTAATGGTGAAGGGGGTAGCAGGAATGTAAAAAAAACCCCCGCAGGAATAGAAGCATATCCAGTAGTATCCGGGGGATGCAAGTACTGTATCAGCAAAAATTGCACTGCTAATAGATAGGTATGACATGAGAATACAATGACGTGGATGAATGATGATATTCACAGGCATAATGGATAGATACTTTATAGGTACTAAGAGTGGTAGAAAAAAGTGATTGAGGCAGTAGTGTGTTCAATATCTGAGTGATGATGATTTTGGCTGAGAATGCTTGAGATGTAGGGACTATCACATGAGGAGTATCACAAGTGGATCAGATTTTGATGAGCTGGTATCGTGGAGACAGAGATATGACAAATTCGGAGCCTGGTGACGTCATAATATGCACATTAGATTAGAACATTTACTCCCATCACAAACTCTTAACCATTTTCAAGCTACAACCTTTTGAAATAGTAACATCAGAACTAAAAAAAAAACCTCTGGCGCCTAAAGGGTTAAGTATAGGATAAATAAATTGGAGGTTAACTAGTCATGTGTCCCTACAGAAATCCCGTAGTTTGTGCTTAAGTGTTGCGCAATGAGGTGTAAACAAAGCTGGCAGTAGTAGTATTCTATGCTGGATGCTGTCTTGTATATTAATCAAGTGACACATATCATAGTAAGAATGGTTGAGAGGTTGATATCAGTCCTTTTTTTGAATGTCATATGACTGATCCACGTTTAGTTCAAGATATTACAACAAGGAACTTTCCCAATGTGTGAATTATTATGCCTTGTTATCGCTTATCAGGCCTACTATTGGTAATACAGGTATGAAGGTGGCCACAGGGGTGTTATATTATGTCTACATGGCTCTATTAAAGTTAAAAACCATTTCCAGAAGGTCTGTTTAGAAAGTCATACAGATGTTTTCTATTTTATAACTATGACTATGAAAAATTCCATTATTAATACTAAATCCTACTATGTGGAAATCCATCTTCCCTCCATCTCCTCACTCCTGTTTTATTCTATTTTTTGTGAAAAAGATAAAATTTAGGTACAATTATAACTAAAATATAATATGCCAAGAAAATAAAAGTTGGAAATGTTTTTTTAATATTCTATATTAAAAGCTATATTTTTTGACTAAAAAGTCCAAAATTACAAAAACAAACCATTGCAAGAAAAAAACTGCAATGTAAAATTACAGGGGTAAAAAAATAACATTGTGGACAATTAAGAGCAAAAAATGTTTTTTGCATCCATTTATTAACCAAAACATCACCATTCTGTGTGTTTATAAAAAATTAGGTGTTTAAACATGTCCTAAATTATCCACTGGTTTTGAATACAGAGAAATTTGTTTAAGTCGACATGCCTCGGATTGGCTTACTCACGTCAAAATAAATGATTATGGAGGTAACTGAAAAGAGCCATTGTTTGCACATGGACTTGCCATTTTTTTACCAGAAACCTAAGAAGAAAGAGCCACAATAAAATATTTTTTAACATAGGACAGTTTGTTGACATGTTTTTCCTCTATTTGTGCAAAATTGAAATCTATCGCTGGTCTAGTTTAGTCTACCGTCAAAGGATTAAGAACCTTTCGTCCTACGTGAAAGCTTAGGTAAGTGGCAATTCCTTTTTAGCAATTTCGACATATCCACAAAAAACATACGCGCTATAATGATGAAGTGCACAACTCTGCAACATACGTCGACATAAACAGTCATTTTTCATTGAAATGACCCTTTTGGATGTGAAACACTATGCGACATAAATGGTCTGTATACGGTGGTGTCCTTAAGAAGACTAATTTGATCCGAGAGGAGACTGAGGGCAGCGAGAAAACGAAACACTGCAGCCAAGTGGACACTGTGGAGTAAATACTGCCAAGTAAGTACCTTGCGCTGGAAAACGAGCATAAGTCACCATGAACATGTGATGTTCTGTCTGACCTTGACGACACAGCGGTCCACCATGGAGTCCAGCCACACGATATATGCTTCAATGGGGGACTGCTCCTCCAAAAGGCGATCAAACTCCTGGTACACTGAGACAGAAGAGGCGCAGTTAGAGGTTTAACTTATTCATTTATTAGAAAAAAAAACAAAAACAAGACCAGAAGAGCTTACGATGAATGATGAGCTGCCGGTGCTCCTCCTGCGAGTCCTCCATGGTGTAAAGTGTCTGCTTGGTGATGCTGTTCAGGTCCACGTTCCTCCAGTCCTCCAACATTTGGAAGGTGATATCGGCGCTGTTAATCACTGTCCGCGACGCCTGAGGACGCGGGCATTATCACAACACGGCCGTGCATGTAGGCCTTATCTCTAGGTTGCATTTGTTCATAAGGATTTTATTAAAAAGCTCTCAGGCCACACCTGACACAGATGGTTTAACGACGTCTGCCGCTTTAGAATCTGTGAGAATCTCCTGGACACTACAAAAAATACACAGATACAAGAATGGTTAAACATGGTATCTTTAAAAAAAAAAAACAACAATAAGACTATGTATTTTGAAAAGATGCAATCTAAAATGATGACATACACTCAAATTTGATGTTCCTCAAGTTCTCAGGCAGGTCGTGCAAGGCGATTTTGAGCCACTCTTCTAATTGTTTGGCAAATTTTCGGATAACCTGCGTCAAACTGTGTCAATGAAGGAAACAATTATGATCACAAACACCTTATTTTCAAAAAATTAAATATTGTTATTATTCTAATTTATATAGTTGATATTATGTAAGTATACAAAAAAAACATACAAACATTGGAAAAACAAATCTGATAAAAATGTTTAAGAAAAGCTCACAAAATGTGGCGATACATGCTTTACATTGGACAGGGTGACAAAATCTAATTATGAAATGGAAATTATGAAATTCAACATCATTGTCTGCTTCCTGTGCTTTTTTTCATTTTGGTACCATTCTCAACCGAATTCTACAAAGTTACACAAAATAAATAATTATACACTACCTGTCAAAAGTTTTAGAACACCCCAATTTTTCCAGTTCTATATTGAAAGTCTAGTTGTTTCAAGCCAATGAATAGATCGAAATGGTACAAAGGTAAGTGGTGAAGTGCCAAAGGCTAAACAAAAACAAAAAAGTTACCCAAAACTGTTTCAGGGACCACAAAATGGGTCAACAATTTAAAGCTCTTCTGCAGAAATGGAGGCTGATTGAGCCTTGGCAGTTGGTGCAACTAATTCCTACAGGCGTACTGTAGAACTTACTACCTTCTATGTCTGCATAAAACCAGTGTCTGGATCACATTGTGGTACTATATACCCTTGTGTATAAAAGTTCACAGTATTGTAATTAGTCATTTGTTGTTACAAAACTGGCAAGAAAAAATACATTCAAAACCCTAACATTTAAAAATGTGGGGTTTTCCTCCAGAGAAATTGGAGTGTTCTAAAACTTTTGACAGGTAGTGTATTTGTCATAAAGTCCATAAAATCAGTTTTTTTTACAGGTACAACTGCACAGTTGAATGAGTTGTATTAAAAAATCATTTTTAACAAAGATAATAATCTCACTCTTGATTATTGGCTTTTGTATTGTACTGACAATACAACACCTGATGTTCCTAATATCTTGCTTTTGGCCTTACCTCGCTGCATTAGAAGGTCAAAATATGAAATACAGCTCTCATTATGATGCCATGCACTGAATAACTATGAATGCGCACCTACTAGGTTTGAATGGACGTGCACTGCTGACATATTCAGCCTCATCAAGTGCTCACCTATCAGGCAGTGCTTGGAGGACGGTGGGCATGAGCACCCCGGAGATGGCCTTGTAGAGGATGGAGTCACACACGCCGACGATGTTGACCACGGTGGGAGAGCTGAGGACGGGGAGCATGTGGGGCGGCATGCCTTGCCAAAAGTGCAGCAAGAAGCTTTGGACCTGCACACGCACACACGCACACGCACACGCACACACACACGCACACACACAGTTATAGAGAGATGCCTGATGACACGTTAGATTTGTAGGTTAAAAGCAAAGCCTCACCTCGTCAAAGTTGGCTCGGATGACCGTGTCCAGTATCCTCTGACAGTGTGTTCTGTACATCATGATGAAGGTTGACACCTGTGGGTGACAACGCAGCATTGACTAGACTGCATCAACCCCCCTTGCCCCCTTTAAAGGAAATGTGCTAGCAAAACAAGAATATAAATCCAGCACCAAGCATGGGAACCACTGAATTCATGTTCCTCAGCAAAGTCATATAAAGCAGGCTTTAGAGATCAGAAACACAAAACATTTAAAATAACTGCCCCCCCCTGTGTAAAAGGCGGACAGCTAGTAGATGGCCTTTGTCCAGGGCCAGATCTTATTATCTACTCCAAAAGATTAAGAGTTAGTGAGGAGCCAGCATATAAATCCTCAAGGTCTTTACTCTTAAGGTCCAGGCTGGATAAAAGGCCGGAGTAAGAGGGGATGGGTGGGGGCGGTACAGGGATGTGACATGGCAGCAGTGAAGTACAGGGGGAGAGGGGGTGTACATGTAAAACTAAGGATGGACATTTAAAAGTGCTGTTTACCCTCTCTTCTGGCAAGCTAGCGGGCAAATTTAGGTCTTTGACATTTGGGAACTCTGGCAGCAGCGTCCCCAGCTTGGAGCGCGGTGAATACGCCACTGTCTGCTTGGTGACCTCCTTCTTGCCTGCCTCGTTTACCCACGCAGCGCCCTTCTTGGAGTACATCACGTCGTAGTACTGAGATGACTCCTTCACCGCGATGCCATAGTAGTGATATCTGCAATCAGACATTCAAATACGCTATATTAGCTGTCAGGCTATTCAATAGTTCCTTGAAATTTGAATCATTTAAAATATGCATCATTTTGCACTTTTGTGGCCAATTTATTTAGACTATATTTGGTACTATAGGGCTTTATAAGATGCTAAGATATGTTTTTTTTTTTTAATTAATAGAGCCACAAAGATAATAATGCTCAGTTTTGATTGACACTGTCAGAGAGAGATTAATTTATTATAATAGTTGTGGTATTTATGAATTTAATTGGCAGTGGTATTTTATTTGTTCTAAAATATTAGTCAAACATATGTAAACATATACATACAAAATATTTAAAAAATGATTATGTGCTTCATTGGGTTTTGTTTAAGTTATTCTAAAATGTAAAAATACATACATCACTGGTTAGAGTTTCAGTTATTCAAAAATGTGTACAAAATACATAATGTGTATAATTTGTTTCGGTTTTAATTACTAAATTTTAATTGCGATCTTAATTTAATTGTTATAATTACTAAAATTCTAAAAATGAAAAAAAATTGTGTGCTGCATTTGTTTCAGTTATAATTATTATAAAATATTAATTTAATTTGTAAAAACAATATCTAAATGGATATGTAAATGAATCAATGATTACTATTTTCATGTTTCACAATAATAATAAAACATATTACATAAATATTTTCACTTATTTTAAAATATTACTAAATGCATCTATAAAATATAAAAAATATGTCAATAATATGTGCAAACCTTGGTTTTGGTTTTAATTATTCTAAAATATCTTGTAAATATATTTTAAAAAAGTGTGCATCATATGCTAGTTCTGTTTTGTTTTACATTTCTCCTATTGTTCCAAACATGAATATGTTATGTTATGTTTTGACATGCAACTCACTTGGACTGGCCTCTAGTTCCAAGTCGTCTGGTGGTTAGTGCTGGAAATTGTTGTCTTATAATCTGTAAAGTAAAAAATCAAACATTAAAAATGATACCGAAAGTGCACTTTCTTGTTGAGTAATGGGTTACATATTAGTTATAGTTATGTTATATATCAGTTTGCTTTATTTTTCCAAACAAATATCTCTCGCTAACATTTCCCCCACATCTTCTTCTCTCTCTTCATCCTCTTTTTTTGTCTCCTGGGTCGAGTTCCTGGTGCAGGAACTTTAGCAAACAGTGTCGCTCTCTATTGTGTGCCGTGAAAATAGAGGCCAAGCTGTGAAGTTTCTGTCAGGCCCCCGCATGATAAATGAGCAGACAGGGAGGCAGTGCAGGCCCACTCTCCTTTTTTTTTGTCCTGAATCAATGAAGCCTTCCTAAAGGACACCCCACACCGCTCCAGCCACTGATCTAACATTCCGCAACATCTCACCCTTCCAAAATTTATTTAATTACACATTAATCCTGGCCCCTTCTCTTTTTCAATATCTTTCGACAGGAGCCGTCGAGGAGGGGGAAAGCGGGGAGAGTATGTTTTGTGGGCTGGGACGGCCGGGGGTAGGCAGGCTGAGGAGCTTTCTCAGGGTTGTGGGAACTCAGTCCGTCCGTCTCTTTTTGGCTGGATTGGATTCTGTGCTCATGGCTTCATACTGAGGTGGAGGTAAAGCTGCAAAAGGGAATCACTACTGTCGCCATTTAATGCAAAAACTAATACAGCGTGAAGTATTAGGCCTTGTTGGCCATGGACCAAAGAAAAACATTTTAGTTAGCGCACTGCAAGATTGTTCATTCTACAGAGTGATATTTCAGTTTCAAGTCACACAAAAACACCTCCATTGACCCATCAAAGTATCACAGTGATTGTTAATTACCTGATATACATTTAATATCAATTTTAAAAAATTGCATTTTTGCTTATTTTACTTTAATTTCTCAGTGACCAATGCACAAATATTCATCAGACATACACAGGAGCTGCTTTTCTATGAATGTGTACATGATTATAGACATAGAAACAGGACGTGTGTGTGTGGTTTGTGTGTGTGTACAGTATATGTGTATATATATATGTGTATATATATATATATATATATAATTTAAATATATATATTATTTAAAGATATATATATATATATTATTTAAAGTTATATATATATATATTATTTAAATATCTGTACATACATACATATATACAGCACTCCCCCAAAAATTAGAATATCAAGAAAAAGTTGTTTTATTTTGGCAATTTAACATAAAAGATTAAACCAACAAATTTTATTGAGCCATTACACGTACATTGACAGTTCCTTGTTCTAACTTTGCTGATTCAAGATTTTCAGTTTATGAAAACCACAAACCCGCTAACTCAGAAAATTAGAATTTTCTTAAGCTGCAAGACCTGATTAGCCCCCCAAAACTTATTTGCATATTATTTGATTATATATTATGTAAAATTTACCTAAACGTACAGTGGAACCTCAAGATACAAAATTAATTCGTTCCTTTCATGTCTTGGAATTTTTGTGTTTTGAGACAAGATTTACATATAAATAAGGTATTTCGTTCCAACCCCCTCGAAAACAGTCGTATAAAGTGTAAATATTGTACCCACCCAAAAAAATATGTTCATTAATGACAGTATAATCATTTACATGTGCATGAATGTTAAAAAACAAATGAATTAAATCAATGAAAAATAACAATAAATGTTATGACTAATGAGACTTTACCTTCCGGTTTGCGTGAGATGAGCTTGATGGTGGAGGAGGAGGCGAACAGAAGATGGCAGAAGTCATACGTAAAGTTTACGTACTGTAACTTCATTTAAATGAACACAACACATACTAAACTTAACATTATGATTAAAAAAATAATAATTTAACAATGGATGGGAGCTTTTCGGTACGCTGAGCAACGGGACGCCCTGACATAGCATCATTGGGGATTCCGTGAGGAAGAGGATGATGGGCGATAACCAATGAAAGAGCAGCTTCTTCTTCTTCTTCAGATTTGCAGCGGTTGGCATCCATTACTTGGGTGCATTACCGCCTCGGGGGAGAGAAGCTTGTACGGCAGTGCAGTACATTCTAAATTCTGGGCAGCACTTTCCATTTTCATTTTCATATTTTGAACATTTTTCGTTAAATGGGACGGAAATATCTTTGAAGCCCAATTCATAAAACAAATTTTTCGTCCAATAAGGTTTTCGCAAGTTGAGGTTCCACTGTAATTGCCTTATCAAAAATTGATTTTGTCATGATCAATCAAAGAAATATACAGGGTGATTGAAAAGTAACTCCCTATTTTAAAATAAGTTTAATAATAATAATTATAATAATATTTTCATAATTTATTCATATGTTGTATTCTTTTTCTCAATTTTTTGTGTAGGTTCCATAATGTATGGGCAAGTTCCATCCATCCATCCATTTATCCATCTTCTGTGCCGCTTATCTTCATTAAGGTCGCTGGTATGCTGGAGCCTATCCCAGCTGACTTTGGGCGGGAGGCAGGGTACACCTTGGACTGGTCGCCAGTCAATCGCAGGGCAGATAAACAAGCATTCACACTCACATTCACACTGTAATGGACAATTTAGAGTCACCAATTAAGCTAACTTGCATGTTTTTGGAATGTGGGAAGAAACCGGAGTACCCGCAGAAAACCCACGCACACACGGGGAGAACATGCAAACTCCACACAAAGATGCCCAACGGAGATTCAAACCCTGAATCTCCTGACTGTGAGGCCAACATGCTACCCAGTCGGTCACCGTGCGGCCATATTAGCAAGTTTATTCTACCAAACCAACGACTTTGGAAGAACTTGAAGGCCGAATACGAGAAGTTGAGATTTCCAGCCAGGCGGCTTGAGAAATTGGTGGTGAATGCTGGCGTCACATCAAATTTGAAATCAAATTCCATGCAGTACACTTTATTCTCATGTTCATTTCTTGTATGAGTTATATTTCAGAAATAAATTAAAGTACTTACTTTTCAATCACCCTATAGTCAAATGCTCATCGTTAGTGGTGATCTAACTGGTTTGGCCTTGGCAGAGGTCTGCTCAATGCTAGTCTTGTTTTTGTAGCTGTCCAATAATAATCATATACCAGCAAATGTTTTTGTAATTCAGGATAAGCGGCATAGAAAATGGATGGATGGAGATGGATTATTTCTGTGGACAGTGACATTTAGTGTGTTTTTTTAAAGATATTTGATTAGCATGAGACTTTGTCAGTGGTCATACAAGGAAACCATTATATTTTGGTGCAGATTTGGATAAAGGTACGGATCCTTGATTTTGCCACTTCCATTTTTTCTTTTTGAAAAAAACTGTGGAGACACATGATTTTTGGTGAACCGCAATGTTTTGTTTGTTTGCAGGATGACACAAAAGCTACATAAAAGTCAATCAATAATGCTAACGAGAAAATTCAAGCCTATGCAGAATGTGTGTATCTACTGTATAGGGTGCACAATTTGGTACTGATCCATCTTTCCATCTGTCTGTTCTCTACCGAGTGCAATTCTATTTTTTCGCCCACAGCATAGTGTGAGAGTGTGTGACGGTACCTTCCCAAAGCTGGCTGCATTGACAGGCTGCGTGTCGTGCTTCTCGCTGAAGTCTAGGTAGTGCATGTAGAGGGCGCTTCTAGGGATGCACACACCTTCTGCTATCTCATAGTTCTCCTCCAGCCTAGACAAGACAGTGATTTTAATCCAAACAACAGACATGAGTTGAAAAAGGCTGAAATTGAGGAAAATATTTGATGACCAAAAGTATGACCAAGAAAAAGATTTTTACACTGGAATATTATTGACAGTATTTTTAGCAGTTTTTTCCATGAATATGTGTTTTAGATGTATTCTTAAGTGGTTTGCATGTGAATGTACCATATCGGAAAACAGTTGTTTAGACCTTAAATACTGAAATGTTTTACCCAAAATATAAACTTTTTTTGGTGATTTGGAGTTTTCCAGATTTCAATGTGATGTCACATTCACTGCGCATGACGTCATGTTTTTTTTAAAGTGTAGGACATCTGCCCCCTAAAGGTGCCAGACAAAAAGTAAATCTTAAGGGCTTTGTTGCGCCATAACTACAAGTTTAAAATAGGGCTGCATGATAATTATTGAACCGATTTGAGGCATTATGATATCATACCGATAAATTTAGTTTTGGATTACAACATCTCTGTGTGGGGGTTGCATGGTCTCCATGGGTGTGTGTGAGTTCTCTCCGGGTACACCCGACTTCTCCCACATTCCAAAAATAAGCATGCTGGACTTTAAATTGTACATACTGTAGGTGTGAATGTCACTGAGTGAATGGTTGTTTGTCTAAACGGTATATGTCCTTCAATTGGCTGCCGACCCCTCGTCTGAAGACAGCTGGAGTAGGCTTCAGCATACCAGCAATCGTAGTGAGGACAGGATGTACAGAAAATGGATGGATGGATGGAGGCGAGATTACCCGTCCTGTGCGGTATGTGGGTTATTGTGAGCAAATCAAGCGCTCCTTTTCTGTAATGTCCTGCAAACGGCCTGCCGTAACTTCCCCTGAGCTCATTTGTAAACAAACATGGCGTCAATCGTGTGGGACATCTCACTGTTTCAGAGGAAGACATTTCGCAAAATGCTCTGTGATAAGAAAAACTACTGAGCTTCTGGACCCCATCAGCCCACTGAAACACCAGCATCCCTAGAGCCAAGGGCTTCATCCTACTGCTGTGGCATTTGAACAGTGCAACGATATCATGCCAGAGACGACCCTAGGGCTAAAACAAACAGTAAACTACAGTTAAATCTAACTTAAAAAAAATAATATATATAAACATTTGTCAGCATTGGTCCATGAGAAGCAGAATGTTATTGGTATTTAAAAATAAATAAATCATGCATCCCATGTTTAAACACATTAAAATTATTAAGGATATACTTAATAACTTTGGCATACAGTTGAACCCCCGTGATACGAATGCCCTGTGATATGAAAAATCCGGGTCACAAAAAGACCTGTTTTTTTTGCTTTGGCTTACAAAAATTTGTTCGCTTCACGGAAGTTAGTCGATCTTGCCAAAACCTTTTTTTTCCATAATTTTCCTGATTTACCGGCGCATGCTAAAACATACAATCTACAAAAAAGGCAATGGAAGCAAAAGAGTGAGTTTAGTTGAACTTTACTCTACTATTTAACAATACACTCGGTGTATTTTTTTTAATCACTCTTCTCCCACAAATCCATCATAGTCCTCATTATCTGCATCTGACTTGAACAGCTGGGAAACTTTGCCGTCAAACATGCCGGGTTCCCTGTCATCATTGTCGGCCGTCCATCTCGTTGTCAGTCGGCTGTTCAGCAATGATGCCAGATTTCACGAAAGCTCTGACAAGAGTTAAAGCAGATACCTTAGCCTAGGCATCCAAAATCCATTTACATATGGTGGCGTAACTCGCCCGGCAAAAACATTGTTTTACATACGGTAGGATACCTACCGGAGGCATGGCGGAGGTAAGTGTACGTACTGTACATATTACCTAATGTTCTCTGATTGGTTTATCGCTGCCAGCATACGTCCTGTACTGTAATCCACTTTGCCGGGTATTAAAGGTAAGAAACTTTTAGAATTTTAACTCAATATACATTCTATTTCAGGTTTTAGTAGTACATTACATTTGTATTACAAATACTCTTTATTTATACACTATTAAATATGCATATCAGGTTTTTTTTCAATTGTATGAGGGGTCTTCCGGGTCAGTGGAATGAATGGCCCATTTACATGTTAAATGTTGTTTGGATTACAAAAAAATTAGGCTTATGAAAATCCTTTCGGAACAAATTAATTTTGTATCCCGGGGTTCCACTGTATTTGTATGAAAATTAGATATTGCATCATATCGGTATAGGTTTTTCTGCTGATAATGATATCAGTACACAAATGAGACCTCACCAAACTGAACCGTGTTCACAAAGCAACAAGTTACATATTGAAAACCAAAATAAGAGACCAAAACAGGAAAGGATGTTAAAACTACAGACAACAAAAGCAAAAGCAACCTGTCATGTGGAACACAACAAAGTGCTGGTTATGCAAAGTGGAGTAAGATGTCCTTCTTCAATACTACTAAGAATCACTCAGTGTCAGTTTTTCTATAACTTGTGATGGATATTGCAGTATTTGTCTCAAATTGCACAAGAGTTTTTTGCAATACAGTACGCATAATGTGTTCTTTACACAAAATTTGTTGTGTAATTAGCCGCTGCCAATCTTGGTATCGGTAATGAAGTGCTGGACAATATTATATATCATAAAACAGCCATTATCAAACATAGTTTAAAAACAGCAAAATTAAGAAATAATAATAATTTAAAATAATCATTTATAAATGTAGAAATAGATGGACAAATACAATGTTGTTGTGCAACATGCTACATCTGTTCAGATCAGCAAAACCTGCAAAGAAACCAGTACTTACAAAAAACTAAACCCAACTTTTGGGCATCCAATTTGAGTGAAAATAAAGTGGGAAATACTTGCTTTAATTACCATGCTGAGACACGTTTATGAGTGTGTATGCAAAATAAGGAACTGGACTCCTTCCAAAATCCCCCCCATGGTGACTCAAAATGAAGCCAAGGGTTCAGCATTGCTTATGATGATGATGGCAATAGTCAACCTTTAATTCATCAATCAAGAAAGGACATTATGAACATTTTTTTTTACAACATTCGCAGACAAAAGTAGACAAAAACATACCATTCAAGCGTTGCTGGTGTAGAATGCGGCTTAGAGGCTCTGTTGTTTTCTTTTTCTTCATCTGAAACAATTGTAGTCATCAATGAAATGTTGTTACAACATAACAACATCTTAAGTTAATGGATTATGGAAACATAAGATGCCTTAGTGTACTTACGCTCGTCGGTGGACATGTTGCCCAGAGACATATGGCTGGAGTAACGTTTGCTCTCGCTCTCGTTGAGGCATCGCTCAATCCAGCTTTCTGTGCAAAGAAAAAAAAAATCACCTTAAATATGAAAAAAAATTAATTTGTTGTTTGGACACAATGACATGGGATACTACCGTAAGCAGCCTTTAGCATCAACATCCCTTTTATTCACTGGTTTTGTTTGTGTGCATGGATGCCCACATTGCACATGTGAAAAAAAGTGTCTGGGGTACTAAACTGTGTGGGCAGTGGTGCGGCCACGGCTCTATTTGAGGGAGTTTTTCACCCGCACGGCAGGAATCCGGCCAGTATTGTCCCCCCCCCCTCCAAAAAAAAGCTTCACAACACATGCACCCTCCCCCGGGATAGACAACGACGAGGGTGCACCTCGGCTTAAAAGAGCATGTGCACATTTAGTAGTGAGGTGGCCATTGTGCCCATTTTAATTTCGACCCCCCAAAAGAGCTGGCGTGTAAAGTATTAAACCAACTGGAGAATTCTTGTTGATGTTCAACGGGCATTTTAATGAGACGCAAATGTTGCAAAAGTCCCTTTTCTCTGATGTTGATGCAATGTGACAAGCAAAGCGGCTATTGGCAGAGTGGGGGGTGTTAAGGAGGGGGCACTCGGAGGGTCAGTTTTCGAGGTGGGATGAGGAAATGAACACCTCGATAAAAGGCACGTACACAAGCGGCCCGGCAGGGGGCAATTATTATTTTTGTTATTATTATGACCCATTATTACAGCTAGGGACACAACATTAGGTACACATGCACACAGTCCGATACAAGAGCTGGATCAAAGCACCTACATACAAAATGCATGAATATAGAATACCACAAAATATGCCACTGGGCATTTTGCAATTGCTTATGATGCTCTCCAAGCATATGTACCATACATGCAGGCTGAAAGTAAACTGGGCCAATTTAATACCATCCAACACAAGAGTTGAATAGAAAATGCTACCTTTTAAATAACCACAATGTTCCATTATGATAGACACTTTGATAGTAACAAAGGTATTAATTTAACAATATGTTAATTGTTGAGGTGTACACAAGTATTCACCACATCTAGATAGCCAAAATGTTAAAAACAGCTCTGAGTATGATGTTGTGCAGTTGCACAGCATTGCAAAAAACAAGAGCAATAATAAGTGTTATCGTCTTTATAAAAAGTGCAGTTTCTGATAGAAGTCTTTTACTGGTGTGCACTAGCCTTTCCCATTCTGGTTGGAGTTTTCCTGCTACACAACCCCTGTTCACCACCAAACAAGACACATACTGTATACGCTATACATATAGACCATAAGTGCACAATGTGATGCATTGCCAGCCAAAGACAAAGGCCGCATTGGAAATGCTGCCTTTTTAAAAACATTCTTTATTTTTAATTGACACTTGTTACAAAGGTATTCATTCAATAATATGTTCATTTTTTTAGGTGTAGATAAGTGTTGGGCATTTCTAAATAGCTAAAATATTAGCGAGAGCTCTCTGTATGATGCCGGGAAGTGGTACACCACTGCAAACTACAACCACATTAACAAGTGCTATCACCTCTATAAAGGCAGAGTTTATGATAAAAGTCTTGTATTGGATTTCATTAATGTGCAAGTGGCCTTCCACATGCTAATATGCTAATTGTAATTTTCTGCCCACACAACCCGTGTTTTTCCATTCAAGCGTTTACCAACAAATAAGCAGCTGCATGAGACAGTAACATCATATCTAGTCATTATTTCCATTGAGCTTTAATAAATGAATATAAAGTCTACTGGCTAAACAAAAACAAAAAAGAAGCCTCGCAAGTGAAGCCAATTCTCCACAGAAGCTCTCAGGCTTCATTTACTGCGGGGGAGGACGATAAGTACGGGACGGAAATAATTGGATTAAAGTCGATCAACAAGTGGCACGGATGTTCACACATTTATCAACACACACTGTGAACTAAGTGCCCCCCACACTGCATGCACCTGCACGTTGAATATATGTGAATAGAAGGCCACTATACTAGAACTTTAGAAACCATGCGCCATCCAGGCTTCACAAGAGCAAAACTGAACACCTCTACGTTTTGGTCTACTCTTTTGTCACATTCTACTCGCTTCTTTTTTTTATTTGCATTCTTTTTTTCAAGTTTTAAACTTTCCAACTAATAACCTAAACTAATGGACAGCTACCAAATTAATTCAAATTTATGGGGATATTTCATCAACTTTAACAATATAAACATTTTTTCCAAAAAATAATAATTTATCTGAAAAAAGCAGTGACCAAAAATACTACTCTTAAAAAAAAGAACTGTATCTATTTAATAGTTACTTAAAAATATACAGTTTACTTAAATTACTTTTTTTTTTTCATTTCACTGATAAAGTAGAATATTTATCAGTATTTTTCCCACAAAAAATTTCAAATTACAAACTTAGCAATACACAGCTAAATTACATTCAAAAAAATAAAAACACATTAGCTTAAAGGACATCCATGTAAACAAAAAAAAAAGTTTTTACATATAACAAAACTACTACAAGCATCAGTGATTTATTTAGATTTATAAATTTTTAGCACTCCCCCACCATGTGAAACTTACCAAAAAATAATAATTTAGCTTAAAACAGGAGCACCCTAATCTTTAAAATATAAATAAATGTAATGACGTAAGATTGAACATAAGAAAAACAGCTACTTGAAGAAAACAATATTTACCTTTTATAAATAACTATTGAAATAGTTTTGCCTACTTTTTCCCTAATTCTATACTGTCAAAATATTATAATATACTATTTCGCTGAAAACCACAGCACTTTTCCTCTTTACACTAAATAAAAATACATAACTAGATGTAAGATAACAGTGACTAACAACAAAACTATTTTTAAAAATGACTAAAATGTTATTTGATATTTTTACTTTTTAAAAGCATTTTTATCATTTTTAACGTTCCCTATAAAAAATGAAGAATTCAGTTGAAAACAGCAGTACCTTACAATTTAAAGACATGCAAATGTCAAATTACATAAGATAAGCATAGCTTTTTCAAGAAAAAGAAGATATTAAAATGTTTTAGACTTTTTAAGGGGACTTTTGGGGATATTCAACTTTCCAACAAAATAAGAATTGGGCTAAAACAATTGGCAACAGAATACTACTCTGCAAACTCCAAATGAAAAGGCCAACACCCTTGCTTTGAGTGACTTGTTTGAGTGGCGCCAAAGTGCCTCCTGCTCATCCTTTGGGAATGCTGCATCCCTTCAATTTCCCCAACTCCACAAGAGGACCGAGGCCCAGCATTCCAGGCAGGACTGACCTGTTGAGTCCATGTCCGGCTCCTCCAGCAGCCCGCAGTGCATCCTCTTCCCATCAACTACGCCGGCTGGCTCCTTCCAAGAAAATGGCTCTATGTTCCCCACCTCCGCCTCCTCCTCCTCCACCTTCTTCACCACCTGTTCGGTGGCGTTCGTATCCTCGTCTCACTCGACGTCTCTGTGACCACTGGCCGTCAAACTGGAGATGCTGAGGGTGTGAGTGGAGGAGAGAGAGGATGTGTGTGTGGGCGGGTGGGAGTAAAAGAGAATGGTGGGATTGGTGGTGGTGGTAGGGGGGGGGACTGGGGTGGTAGAGAGTCCTGTAGAAATCCAGCGGGGGCAAAGTCAGAGCCGTCAAAATGTTTGCTGATGTTTCATGGGAAAGGGGGCTGATTTTATAGGAGCCCTGATGGGGACATGTCATTGATCGGCTTGGAAGGCTGATGAATGGCCCCAAGTCAGATGGGGATGTGGCAAGGCTCACTGGAAGTCTTTTGTGGGCCTCTTTTAAATAAGAAAAGCTCCCCTCCCAAGAAAAAAAAGGAGGAATGAGGGGGGGTTTGATCTAGGAGCCCTAAAATTGAGGCCTCCTCATGCTCCATGATGGCATTTCATATGTTCTTACACCTCCAAAACCACTTGTTGCCTCCATCTCTTTGCTGAGCCAGGAGGGCGATGCACACATTAACTGTCAGGTTTTATCCCCTCGTTTTGTGTGTGAGCATGTATGTGTGTGTGTGTGTGTGGTGCCCCTACTCCTATTTTGGGGGAGTAATCACAAAAGAAGAGAAAGTGAGAGTGAGAAAGGAGAGGAGGGAAGTAAAAAAAAAAAAAGTGCAAAGCCTGAGGCTGCTCTGATGGAGTGCCTGAGAGCTGAAGAAGGGAAAGCTGTGATTAGAATATGAATGGAACCACAGGAGAGAGGGGGAGAAGGAGGAGAAGAAGAAGAAGAAGAAGAAGAGGAGAAAGGAAGGAGGATTATGGCTGAATTACTCACCGCACTGACGAGTGGGACTTTTGCTGGACGCCGCAGCCGTACAGAAGCCACCAGGCAGGCTGCAAAACACACCAACAAACAGTTAAAAGTGCATTTTTACTACTTTAACACAAGCAAAAAAGAGGATGTAATTAATCGTACCCAATTAACAAGAACAGGTGCAGCCATCCTCTTATATCGCGTGCAACCACACTAACGGATGTCGTATTGTCCTATTGCAAAAGTCCCCAATTATATGTGTGTGTGTGTGTGTGTAGGGGGGGAGTGAATAAGGGGCGTATTGAGGCTTTGATGGGAGGAAATCATACATCTCAAAAGGGATTTTCACGACTTGACATGGAATAAAGCTGAATACCAACAAGGTTATGACATCATCGGGGTGAAAAAGCTTGGTTTTCATAATGAAAACAAACATTTGCCTGAAAATAAGGGATTTTGTTTACTGTCTCATTTATAAAATTATTAATTGTAAACAAACAACATAGCTGGAAACAATAAAACACCCTACTTGTAAAAACAACAAAAAATCTACTATATACCGACTAATCAACAGCTATTTAAAGAATAAAATGTATTTTTCTTGTGAATAGTTCACCGATAAATTGAGGGATTTTTTTTAGGGTTTCCCCAATTTTAAATTAAAAACTAAAAAAAAAAAGATAAATGATACAACTGAAAACAGCAGCAACAAAACTATTTTAAAAAATGAACTATACTGAACCCATACATTGATACATTTTTATCATTTTAAATGCTAAAACAATTATTTAGCTAAAAAAAAGAGCAAAATCTCTCTAAAACTACACAAATTAAACAACAGCAACAAACCTGCATACTCTTTCAAACATAAAAAAATAACAATACTAAAAAATTTACAATTTAAAAAAAAGAAAAGATATAACATATGTAACTATTTTTATACATAAAAAAAGTAATTTAAACTATTCTTAGGAAAAAAATGTAAAAAAATACAGCAATTTTAAATCAACACTTCTTTAGAGTATTTGACTGTCAAAACAAAACGAACACTTTAAAAACACAAATGCAAGATAAGAAGTTCAAAAATATAATTTCAGATTTTTCACACGCCATGAAATGGCCATAACTATTTTCCAAGTTAGGGCATTACACACAGTTTTAAAATTTAATCGGGCACAATGAAGCAAATTATACAACACAAGAGTTATCATTTTGAGAGTTTATTATTTACACAAACTGAAAGCCCAATGATGACAAACTATAGATGTAGAAAAACAACCAAAAAGGAGAACAATGGAAAAAAAAAAGTTCATCTTTTGCCTGTTTGATGCAATGTAGGGTCAGTTCACTCGTTATAGCGTGACAGTTTGAGTCGGGGGATGATGTTCATGGACTGCAGCTCCTGGAAGAGCAGCTTGCAGGCGTACGGGATACGCAGTGAGGACACATGACATGATGACTTGCAGTAGTGACACCTGCAGGATGAAAAACTCAGTCAGACTCACCAATGACTCCATTTCACTGTGACAACTCATGCTTGGCAAAAAATAAATAAATAAATTGGCTACAATCCAGTCTTTGGGGACTAGATCCAGTCTTTGGGGACCAACAATTAAGACTCAAAAGAAATGACAATTACATCCCCCAAAATCAATCACGGTCACACAAATATACAAAGTCTGAACCTCAGCCATTAAAGACGGGAAGATAAAGACTTTTTGTAAGACGGATACCTGGGTATGGAAAGGAGAAAAAGTGTTGTGATGTTAACCATGGAATCCACAGCTAGTGCAACGTAAGAAAGTGGTATACTTTGGGGGGGAAAAAGATGGTTGACAGTAGCAAAACACTAATCATTAAAATAGGCCATTATACTTCTATATTGAACAGATTCTAAAAAGAAAAAAAATTAACTTTCAATTAAAAACAAAAAACAAAAAAATCTAAATATAATCAAAGTTGATTACTAGTTTTGTTTACTATCAGGTTTAACTTCTCTTACACTGTGTCCATAATCAAATCTGAATGTTCATTTTTGTATTCTTTTTATCATCAAAATAACACTTTTGGCCATGGTGTTCTTTTGCTGTGGTGAAATTATTTTTACCCTTGTAAGACAAAAGTAAACACTTTGGGCGTCGTATTGTTTTGCTGTGGCAAATTCATTTTTGCACTTGTTGAAATGTTACTTCAAACATTGCGTGTACAGTTACCAAAGGTTTCATGGTGGCAACAGTTTGACTCTGGATGAAATATATTCCCATTATTTACTATGAGAGAATAAATGCATTTTTATTGTAATGATGCATGTCTGTATATAAAAATGTAATGTTTTATTGTAATGAGGAGAACAAGGAGTCATTTTAAAGGAATCCGATCCAGGGTTAAACTGTCAAAGAAATATTTGACAAAATTTTTATGCAACTTTCAAGGCAAATGTATTATCTTACTTGTATTCTGTTATTTAATAAGGTTTGAAAACATAAGAATGTTGCACATTTCTTATGCAAAAGCCAAAAATGTATATTTGTTACCACTGTACACGTTTCATTATATGTGGATTTATGGCGGACATGTGTGTGCAACCTACCAGCCCGAGTATCCCAGCAGACCACACTGTCCACACACGTCCACCTCAAAGGCGTCGCTGGAGATCATGAGGCGCTCCAATAGCAACATGCTAGCGCCGTAACCAATCAAACAGTCACGTTCCATCTCACCCAGACGCAGACCTCCATCTCTGGAGCGACCCTCTGTCGGCTGCCTAAGATGCAAGGAAAAAACATTTTTCAACGGACAAGGCCTGCGGTAAAGAGTCACATAGTCACATTGTTTTAAATGAAGGGAAGACGCTAACCTGGTGAGAACAGCTCGTGGCCCCCGCGCCCTGGCATGCATCTTGTCCAAGACCATGTGCTTCAGTTTCTGGTAGTACACTGGTCCAAAGTAGATGTAAGCCTCCAGAGGTTCTCTGAAGGGAGACAACATTAGGTGCTTAATATGAAATTGTTATACCAAAAAAACAAAACAAAAAATGCCTTTCAGTTGTCATGTGACAATTCCGCTCAGTGAGGACCTCAAGCTCTTTCTTGCCATTTTTTTTTGTGTGACCCCACCCAGAAGGGTGCCGGACATAGCAGAAGGGGACATTTGTGATGAGGACCATAGAAACAACCATATGTATTATTTTTCAATTTCACAATTGATAAAAATTTCAGCATCGGTCTCCATGGCAACAGCTTCATTAATTTTTAGCAGTACCTACAAAAGACGACAAGGTGACAGTCAGGCGTCTTTAAAAGGTGAGTAGCAAAAATATTTAGTAAAATATTTTTTTATTTTTTATTTTTTTTAAAAGCAAAGGAAACAAAATTTTAAAAAATATTTTTTTTCTACAAATTTTAAACATTACACACATACACAAAATAATCACCGAACAACTCTACATCCTACCGTCCAACTACATCAACTAGTAATGTAAACTAGTAACACTAGTAATGTTAAGTTATCCATTTATAGCTTCTTCAATTTTACAGCAGATAACTTACTCTTACACTTGTATGTCAGTCACAAATGTTAGCGTTACTTAAATCATTGCCTTGACAGTTAAAGGTTTTGATGGCCACAGTTTAACCCTGGAACAGATCATTTCTATGTACATTATTTCAAATGGGATCATATGTGTCTAACTGCATGGCATCATAATGTAGGTTGGAGCTAATATGTTGCATATTTTAATGTAAAATAAAGACATTCAATATTACCACATATGAATGCAAACTATAGTAACTATGATAAAACATGTTGATCATCGTGGTGCATTACCCAGTGATGCCAGAGGTGACATAGTCCTTTCCCTGGTAGTTGTATCCGTAGCGAATCAGGTCCTCACACACATCCTTCACCTTGCTGCCTCCAAAGGCTGTCCCATAGTGAAAGCGTCCGTCCAGGACTCCCGCCTTCCCGGCCAGCAGCTCTATCAGCTTCCCCACCTGAAGAGCAGAGTGGCACATTAAAAGGTTCATAAGCACCATGTGTGTGATTTATGCTCTCTCCACATTAGATAACACTTGTAGGGCTGGCAGTGACACCAGCCGTGTAAGGAAGACTGATTCCAACCATTCCACTAAGAGGTCACACCCGGGCGACCCCTGACCCCCACCCCGGCCATATAAAAGGCCAACACCTACTCTCCTTGCTGGGCTCCACGGACACAGCCAAACATTGCTGAGTGTTTGCTATGACAACGACAGCTAGCAAGCAACCACTCTGGCACCGGGAACTTGAGCAGTAAAGATCCGTTTTTACTGGCAGAAACGCTGGGCTCCTTGGGTGTCTTCTGTGCACGTTTGATAAAACTTCAGCATCCGTCTCCATGGCAACAGCTATTTGTTGTGCTGTGCTGTCAGATTGTCGTTTAGTCAAAAGGACAAGCGCTCTGAGAGCCAATGATAACCTCAGGAGGAGATAATGAGGGGTTTGTCAACGTTAACTGTATAATTCCTCACTGGGGGTAAGGGGTGGGGTACTGAAAAGGGACACTAATCCTCACTAACAATGTATATACTTTTTATATAAACATCAATCTAACAAAACATCTTCGGCTTATCCAAGGTCCAGGCGCAGGAGCAGAAGCTTAAGCAGGGATGCCCAGACTTCTCTCGCCCTGGAAACTTTGTCCAGCTCCTCCTGGCGGATCATGAGGCATTCTCATGCCAGTTGAGAGACATAGTCTCTCCAACGTGTCTTAGGTCTTCCCCGAGGCCTCCTACCAGTCGGACATGCCGTGAATACCTCCCAAGGGATGCGGCCGAGAGGCCACCTCATCTGGCTTTTCTTTGAATGCGGATGAGCAGAGGTTCCACTCTCAGTTTTTTCCGGATGACAGTGCTTCTCACCCTATCTCTAAGGGAGAGCCCAGCCACCCTACAGGAAAACTCCTTTTTGTCGCTTATAACCGCGATCTTGTTCGTTCTGTTATTACCCAGAGCTCATGACCATAGGTGAGGATAGGGACATTGATCGGCTGGTAAATTGAGAGCTATTGATGGTTATTTTGTTATTGTATCCATCCATCCATCCATTTTCTACGCCGCTTATCCTCGTTTGGGTCGCGGGTTTGTTATTGTATTTTGTGTTTAATAATTATCCACCCATCCATCCATTTTCTTTTCCTCATTAGGGTCGCGGGTATGCTGGAGCCTATCCCAGCTGACTTTGGGCGGGAGGCGGGGTACACCCTGGACTGGTCGCCAGTCAACCGCAGGGCATACAATTATATACATACAATTATATCGTATTAATTATAGCAATAATTATAATTATTACAAAACTATTCATACTATAAAAATTAAAAGATATTGATATTATACAGATCTGATCAAAATCTGAAGCAAGTGTGAACATTTCTCCAAGTGGTGAAGATGGCTTCTGGAAGGGCATCAACTGTCTGGAACTGATGGCCATTTTTATAATCTTCCCTTGCCATCCATCCTCAAATGTTTTCTATGGGATTTAAATCAGGGGAACACGCAGGATTGTCCAAAAGAGTGATGTTATTATCCCTGAAGAAGTCCTTTGTCAACCAAGCAATGTGAACTGTAGCGTTGTCCTGTTGAAAAACCCAGCTGTTACCACACAGACGAGGGCCCTCAGTCTTGAGGGATGCCAGCTGCAACATCTGCCAGTAACGCTGGAAGCCACCTGGACCGTCAATGTCAAATTTTTTCTCCTCAGAGAATAAAACTTTTCCACCTTTCAATGTCTCATGTTTGATGTTCCCTGGCAAATTGTAAACGGTGGCCGGAGTGTACAACTGCAATATATTTAATGAAAAGAAAGAGAAAGAGAACCCTGGCGGAGTCCAACCCTCACTGGAAACAAATCAGAATTATTGCCGGCCACGCGGACCAAACCCTGACGCCAGTCATACAGGGAACGAACTTCCTGAATTAGGTCCCGTACCCCATATTCCCAGAGTACTCCCCAAAGAATTCATTGATGAACACGGTTGAATGCCTTCTCCAAGTCCATAAAACACATGTAGACTGGTCGGACAAAAACCATGCACCCTCAAGGACCCTGCCAAAAGTGTAGAGTTGGTCCACAGTTCCACTACCAGGACGAAAACCACAATGCTCCTCCTGAATCAGACATTCAACTTTCCACTGGATCCTTCTCTACAGAACCCCTTAATAAACCTTACCAGAAAGGCTGAGAAGTGTGATACACAATAGTTGGAACACGCACTCCGGTCCCCCTTTTTTAAAAAGGGGGACCTCCACAATCTGCCAATACAGACGCACCGCTCCTGGCCTTAAGGAACTCTGGAGATTTCATCTACCCCAGGAGCCCTGGTACCAAGGAGGTTTTGACCACCTATGCAACCTCAGCCCCCGAGATAGTCCCCAGGCACTGCTTCCTCATTGACGAGTCGGTTAGATTGAGGAGGTCTTTATTCCATCGGTCCAGAATCTCTTTGAAACCGCCCAGAAATTGTTTTCCTCTCCAAACTCCTCCCATGTCCAAGCTTTTGCCTCAGCGACTGCCAGATCTAAAGACCTCTTGGCCTGCCAGTACCTGTCAACTGCCTCTTGAGTCCCACGAGCCAAAAAGGCCCGATTGGACCCCTTCAGCTTGATGCATCCCCCACCACTGGTACTGTACATACAGTACTATAGGTCTCTATCTATCTATCTATCTATCTATCTACTATACAGGTTAAAAGTATTAGAACACTCCAATTTCTCTGGAGGAAAAAACTACATTTTTAAGAGTTCAGATGGTTTGTCTCGCTTCCACTGTTAATTGCCATTTTATTGCCATTTTTGGTAGCAACAAATTACTTTGTCCAGTACAATGCTGTTCAACTGGGTAAATACCACAGTGTGAACACTGTTTTTTATGCAGACAGAGGAGGTAGTACTCCAGGACTTGCAACACCTGCAACACTTAGGCTACGTTCACACTGCAAGGTAGGATTCCCAATTCTGATTTTTTGTTTAAAATCCAAATTTTTTTACTTTCTGTGTGTTTACGGAAGTAAAGACTGCTATGGTGTGTGATCCAGTGATGTGCGATACCATTGATTTCATTTCTGATTCGATACTGGATAAAATTCAGGCTGGTATCGGCCATACCAATTCAATACTATGTACACTCACCTAATATGTCTGGTACATTTTAAAAGGTAGTGTATATTATATTAAATCATAGTTTGAAAAACTATGATTTAATCATAGGTTTTCAAACTGGGGGCCACGCCCCTGTGACAACATTTTTATCTCCAAAAGGGGGGCACGGCGAAAAAAGTTTGGGAACCACTGGCATAAAGATTACAAAACATCATTGTAATTTATTGATTTATTTTAAACTGTTAAGTATCTTGAGGTATTGGGGTGATTTACAATATAGCCAGGCTAATATCAGAAAAAATAATGGACAAAATCATATACTAGAAGTAATAAAAGTATCACTATTTTGAATCTAGAATCGACTTTAGACCATGAAGCACTGGTATCGGAGATATCGAGATTTCTGTATCGGCCCGCACATCACTAGCATGCTCTCCTTAACGCGTTTGCATTCACACATACTCTACCTAATTTAGTGACATATAGAAACAGGGGGAAAACATCATACCGTCATTCTGGAGGGGTAGCCGTGTGGGTTCATGATTATGTCGGGACAGATGCCAGTGTCACAGAAAGGCATGTCCTCCTGCGGGACGATGAGGCCACAAACACCTGAAACACAGACACACACCTGAACAAATCGGACATCAACACTCCATTCCAGTTCAAGCAACTTTAAAGAAACAAAAGCAAGCAAATAAGGGTTGCCTGTTTCCAGGGTTCCACTACAGTAGGAAAGTGTAATTCATTTTGAAGCCACAGCAGTAAATACACAATACACAGAGATAAATGTACATTTTTTTGCACACAATGCAGAAAATCCTTTGCTAAACATTGCCTAACTAACAACCCACTGAATAGTAGCATTGGCTAATGCAAGCTAGTACTACAACAAGTACATCAAAGTGGTTTTGATGATATTATTGTAAGATAGCATTGCTATTTATTGTTGTAATAAAGCTAAAAGCGTGCATACATCCAGGTGAGTTCATCTAAAATTATGCTGAGAGTATTGGTCACATCAATTAGAATTTTCAAGAACATGACATCTACTGGTGGAAATTTCCCCTATGACAAACAAATTAGCTGTAAACTGCCTAAAGTTCGGTAGAGAGAGCGGGATTACACATGGTGAACTCGCAGCTCAGAGGAAGTGGAGGGGTGGGGGTGAAAGATTTTTTGGAAAGGACATATTAAAACCTTTGCACGTGAGAAAAAAAAAACAATCTGCCTGGTCCGAGCTGCTGACTGCTAATGTCAGACAGGATGTCAACAACAAGTGGTGCCCAGGTTTGACTGGAAAGTGGTCCATCAGCAAGCTGGAGGCTGAATGGAAGACAGCAGGATGAAGGCCAGTGTGGGGTGGGGGAAATAAACGGTAAAAAATAGAAAGTGGGATACAATTGTGAAGTAGGTGAGCGACGATGAAGACTAGGTGGCATTCCCTGGGCAGACATGCTCAGTGTTGTTTGTTTTGTGTGAAAGTTGATGATAAAAGAGGCGTGAAATCAACAAAGAAAGGCAGGACAACAGCAAGGGTCCAGCACCCTCCATCACAGCTCTTACAGCTCCATGCTGGCGCTTTGCACAATGGACGACCCCCCCCCCCGGACTCTCCCTCCTTCCACACACACAGCTGCGATGTGTGTGTGAGGGTAAATAATTAACTTATTCTGCTCGGCTGACCAGGACTTATAGAACCAGTCATGAGAAGCTCACACTCACTTTCTAATTCTTGGAGGGATGTCCCAATCCACATTAAAAATAATGCACCCAAAGTATTTCCGAATTTACCTTCTATTACACAGCATGACCAAAAATGTTGTTTGGCATTTTCAACAAACTTCTGTGAGTCAGGTCTCTAACCCAATAAAAGTCCATCCAATCAAAGATCAAATTTAACAAAAATGGATATTGCGTTTTCGTCTTCTTGTGGGATCAGAGTGGCAACCAGCTTTGAGTTGCATTACGACACCTACCATGTTGAAGTGTGGCTTTGAGCAGTGTTTTTCAACCTTTTTTTAACCAAGGCACACTTTTTTCATTCCAAAAATGCCAAGGCACACCACCAGAAAATTTAAACATTAATCTTTGTAGCCTGAAGACACAATATAAAGTCAATATAAAGTGTTGCCACCTACTGCTCTTTAGCTTATTACATGATTACTCTGCCAATCATTGGACAACACACAAAAAATATTTATACATCAACTAGGTGAAAGTGGATTATTTCCCACGGCACACCAGACACTACATCACGGCACAGTGGTTGAAAAACACTGGCCTAGAGTTACAAACTTTACACGGCAACTGGATCGGCCCAGATCTTATCTTCAAAATACAGCAGATCGGCTGCCAATCCTGATCTTGAAGATCGGGACATCCCTAGATTCTATTCTCTACTTAAAAAGGACCTTCATAGATTATCATTAAGATTCATGCCTTATTCCCTGAGAAAGAAATCAAAAATTCTATGTGAGCAATATCCATCCACCAATATCCATCCATCCATCCATTTTCTTCCGCTTATCAGAGGTCGGGTCGCGGGGGCAGCAACCTAAGCAGGGAAGCCCAGAGGTCCCTCTCCCCGGCCACTTTGTCTAGCTCTTCCCAGCGGATGCCGAGGCGTTCCCAGGCCAGATGAAAGACATAGTCTCTCCAACGTGTCCTGGGTCTTCCCTGAGGCCTCATACCCGGTTGGACGTGCCCTGAACACCTCCCCAGGGAGGCGTCCGGGAGGCATCCTAACCAGATGCCCGAGCCACCTCATCTGACTCCTCTCAATACGAAGGAGCAGCGGTTCTACTCTGAGTCTCTCCTGGATGACAGTGCTTCTCACCCTATCTCTAAGGTAGAGCCCAGCCACCATGCGGAGAAAACTCATTTCGGCCGCTTGTACCCGCGATCTTGTCCTTTCGGTCACTACCCAAAGCTCATGACCATAGGTGAGGGTAGGAACGTAGATCGACCGGTAAATCGAGAGCTTTGCCTTTTGGCTCAGCTCTCTTTTCACCACGACAGATCGGTGCAGAGTCCGCATCACTGCAGACGCCGCACCAATCCGCCTGTCCATCTCGCGTTCCATCCTTCCATCACTCGCGAACAAGACCCCGAGGTACTTAAACTCCTCCACTTGAGGCAGGACCTCATCCCCGACCCGGAGATGGCACTCCACCCTTTCCCGGGCGAGAACCATGGACTCGGACTTGGAGGTGCTGATTCTCATTCCAGCCGCTTCACACTCAGCTGCGAACCGATCCAGTGAGAGTTGAAGGTCACTGCTCGATGAAGCCAACAGGACCACATCATCTGCAAAAAGCAGAGATCGAATCCTGCGGCCACCAAACTGAAACCCCTCAACGCCCTGGCTGTGCCTAGAAATTCTGTCCATGAAAGTAGTGAACAGAATCGGTGACAAAGGGCAGCCCTGGCAGAGTCCAACCCTCACTGGAAACGGGTCCGACTTATTGCCGGCAATGTGAACCAAACTCTGACACCGGTCATACAGGGAACGAACCGCCTGGATTAGGTGGTCCGATACCCCATATTCCCGGAGCACTCCCCACAGTATTCCCCGAGGAACACGGTCGAATGCCTTCTCCAAGTCCACAAAACACATGTAGACTGGTTGGGCAAACTCCCATGCACCCTCAAGGACCCTGCCGAGAGTATAGAGTTGGTCCACAGTTCCACGACCAGGACGAAAACCACACTGCTCCTCCTGAATCCGAGATTCGACTATCCGGCGGATCCTCCTCTCCAGAACCCCTGAATAGACCTTACCGGGAAGGCTGAGGAGTGTGATCCCACGATAGTTAGAACACACCCTCCGGTCCCCCTTCTTGAAAAGCGGGACCACCACCCCGGTCTGCCAGTCCAGGGGCACCGACCCCGACGTCCACGCAATGCTGCAGAGTCGTGTCAACCAAGACACGCCCACAGCATCCAGGGCCTTAAGGAACTCCGGGCGGATCTCATCCACCCCCGGGGCCTTGCCACCAAGGAGCTTTTTGACCACCTCGGTGACCTCAGCCCCAGAGATAGGCGAACCCGACTCAGAGTCCCCAGGCACTGCTTCCATGTTGGAAGGCGTGTCGGTGGGATTGAGGAGGTCTTCAAAGTATTTCCTCCAACGGTCCACAACATCTTGAGTCGAGTTCAGCAGCACATCGTCCCCATTATACACGATGTTGACTATGCACTGCTTCCCCCGCCGAAGACGGCGGATGGTGGTCCAGAATCTCTTTGAAACCATCCGGAAGTCATTTTCCATGGCCTCTCCGAACTCCTCTATGTCCGGGTTTTTGCCTCAGCGACCGCCAGAGCTGCAGACCGCTTGGCCATCCGGTAGCTGTCAGCTGCCTCCAGAGTCCCATGGGCCAAGATGGCCTGATATGACTCTTTCTTCATTTTGACGGCATCCCTCACCACTGGTGTCTACCAACGTGTTCTGGGATTACCGCCAAGACAGGCACCGACCACCTTACGGCCACAGCTCCGATCGGCCACATCGACAATGGAGGCACGAAACATCGCCCACTCGGATTCAATGTCCGCTGCCTCCCTCAGCACATGGTCAAAGCTCTCCCGCAGGTGGGAGTTGAAACTCCTTATGACAGGGGACTCTGCCAGGCGTTCGCAGCAGACCCTCACATTGCGTTTGGGTCTGCCAGGTCTGACCGGCATCCTCTCCACCATTGGAACCAACTCACCACCAGGTGGTGATCAGTTGACAGCTCCGCCCCTCTCCTCACCCGAGTGTCCAAAACATGTGGTCGCAAGTCCGACGACACAACCACAAAGTAAATCATCGAACTGCGGCTCAGGGTGTCCTGGTGCCAAGTGCACATGTGGACACCCTTATGCTTGAACATGGTGTTCGTTATAAACAATCCGTGACGAGCACAGAAGTCTAATAACAAGACACCACTCGGGTTAAGATCAGGGGGGCCGTTCCTCCCAATCACATCTTTCCAAGTCTCACTGTCGCTGCCAACATGAGCGTTGAAGTCACCCAGCAGAACAAGGGAATCCCCCGAGGGAGCACTCTCTAGTACTTTCTCTAAGGACTCCAAAAAGGGCGGGTATTCTGAACTGCCGTTTGGCGCATAAGCGCAAACAACAGTCAGGACCCGTCCCCCCACCCGAGGCGTAGGGAAACTACCCTCTCGTTTACTGGGTTAAACTCCAACGTGCAGGCTTGGAGCCGGGTGGTGAGCTCATGGGAGGGGGGACCCACGTTACCTTTTCGGGCTGTGGCCGACCGGGCCCCATGGGTGCAGGCCCGGCCACCAGACGCTCGCCATCGTGCCCTGCCTCCGGGCCTGGCTTCAGAGGGGGCCCCGTGACCTGCGTCCGGGCGAAGGAAAACGAAGTCCAATTTTATCATTCATCATTAGGGTCTTTTGAGGAAACACCAATATGTTTTGCAAATATCCATGGCTTTAGTAGTTAATGCTGCAAACTAACAGAAAATAAACAAGTGTCGTTTCTCTACATTAACTGACCATCTCCCCAACCTCTTCTCGTACTAAACCCCTGGTGACCCTCCCATACTCTCTCCGTCAAGACTTGAGACAGAAGACTTTGTCCGTCCCAAGCTGACCGCCTTGTGTCCAGCGCCATTAATGAAGAAAGTAAATTATGTACGGCGCCAGTTTGCTTTTTGATTAAATCATCATAGCAGCCCTCTATAAGGAAGGGTGTTGGCCAACAATGGAGGTCGTAAACACTTTTTTTTTTACCCAACAGATTTCTGCTGGGGTGTAATAAATTTGCATAGTCTGGCACAGGACAAAGAGGCAATTAATTGAAAAGATCTCTTGAAAGATGAGGTGGAAGGGAGGGGGGAGTGTGGTGGGCGTGGGGCGCTAAGAGACGTGACTCAACAACCTGTTGTCAGGATGACGCAGAGAGTGATACTAAGCTGTCACCTTTCTGTCCGTGCCGACTGCTGAACTTGTCCCCGATCTCCGGTCTCCTTGTTTGTCTCAGCAGGATCTTGATGAGGAAAGCATCTTCAGCGTTTGATGAGATCATGACCTTCTCGATGTACGAGTCGGTTGAGCCCTTGTAGCTGCAGAGTGAGAAGGCAGTGTTTTGTTTTTTTAGGTCCCCTATTATGCAAAATTGAGTTTTAATTGATATAAGATACATTTTCTGAGCACCAAGCAAAAAAAGAAAACTCTAATATCTCCTTCAGTCCACTTTTAAAATAAATGTGTGACAAGTACAGTGAAAAAAGTACACATAGCGCTTGTTGGAGCCACACACACTGTCAGAGAAAGGCGGACAAAAACAGCTCATTAGCAGTAAAGCTATAGACACACAACATGTTGCCAATAGGGCTTGCTAAAAGCACTTTAAACTGCCGAACTTCATCATTTCGGACAGCACCTTCATTACATTATTATGGGCTCTTAGAGACAATTTTTTCAAAAATGTTGATATTCTGTATATATACACTATGTAACACGCTTGATTGTTGGCGTTGTCCCTATCCAGTCAGTCAGTCACCTGATGGGCACGTCTCTGTACTGTGGCTGGCCTGGCTGTGTGCTGCCCTCCAGTGGTGTCTGAGTGACAGTTGGCATTGACTTGTTCACCAGCACCTGCTTGTTCTCCACTCGCTCACCTGCAGCATGTGACATAATTGAGCCCTGTTTATATAGTAATTATTGGGGAGTTGAGATGTTGACACACTTCTGTCTCCTTAGTGGTTGAGGGAGAATTGCAGGGTATTGCACTGAAAGGCCCTGTAATCACCTCATGCTTACCTCCCTGCAAATAAGTGGCGAGTTGTACAGCTTAATGAAAACAATTTTTACTCAACTTTCTATTAAAATCGCTTCTGCCGGGTCTGTCTGAAGGCATGGTGAGTAACATCCAACTACTCACCAGGGGAGCAGATGCCATCAGAATCCAGAATGTTGTGCTTCCAGATGGGCTTTCTTGTAGCAGCGTCCAGCATGGGGCCCAACACCTTATCAAAAGTTTGATTGGTGTAACGCTTCAACATGCACTTGGTGTTTTTGTACACCAGACAACGACCAAAACCTGAAATGGAGAGTCAAGAGCAGAGTTATTCACATGTCTCGAACCAGTATAACGTTAGGCTTTTACAACAGAGTAGTTAAGCTTTCAATCACCTCTGTCAAGGGAGGCCTTGTTGAGGACCAGAGCGTCTTCAATGTCATAGCCGCTATAGCTCATCACGGCCACAGTGGCGTTCTGGCCAGCGGGCAGCTTCTCAAAATCGATCAGCTCGATAGTTTTGGTTTTGACCATGGGCCTCTGTGGGTAGGCCAGCAGGTACATCAGAGTGTCGATGCGGTTCCTTTGGTTGTAGCCAATTGTACCTAGAGGCCACAAAATTATAGAAATAATGGCATTTGATACAAAAGGTGTATCAGAAATGTGGGGTATAACCCGCAATGTATTTTAATACAAATTTAATTTGTTAAAATATTTTGGTTACACGATTTTAGAAGGTAAAATATTAAAAATGTGAAGTTTTGTACACCACTGCAAACTACATCAACAAAAATATAGATAGTCAGCTCAATACCACTGAATGTCAATCAAAATTGAGCATTAGTACCTCAGCTATTGGTTGTTATGGAATAAAAGTACAAAACACTTGTTACACATCAGATCCAGGACAGCCTCTTTTGGGATAGAATTAGGCCTCAAAGCAAGTGATTGTATCTTAGTACCTAATAAAGTGTCCAGGGTGTGTATTAGTAACCTGTTCCAAATACAATTTAAAAGACATCTTACCTTCATGGCTGTTTTATAATATGTATAAATCACCTCTGAATTGCTGATTTGAGGGACTTGGGGTATTTACTCCTCCAGTGAGGGGGAACAGGCAGAGTTATGGCATAATGAATGGCCTCCCTGGGAGTCTGTGACATTTGTCACATGCTATTACTTGACAATCAGGCTACAAGCACAGAGCCTGTGATAATGGGCCCGGGCCGCACAAGCAGATTTGCACATGTATAGACTTGTCTACACAAAACAGACAAGGCAAAGGATATTGGGCCAAATATAGTTCCAGTCTGTGTTTTTGTAAAGATGAGGGGGAGGTAAGAGTTTTGAGGGGTCAGCGGTGGGGGAACACGACTACTACAAATGTTAGCAGGGCCGTTTGGGGATGTTGTGGTTACCTAGGAGCCACGGGCACACACACTGTGGTCTTTCGCAGCTGAGCACACTGACCCCCCTCCCCCAAAACACAGCCAGCACAGACACAATGAATTGCTAATGACACTCTGGGTGACTGGCAGGGAGGCGCCTCCACACACACACACACACACGGTACAATGAAGGACCTACGCAATCGCCCCATGTTTGATGTCTCTGCGTACACACACACACACACACAGACATTCACATGTGTGACTGACATGATTCTTTTTTTTGGGGGTATTAACCTGTGCAAAAAACAGGGTGAAAAAACAGATTTAGGTGTTAACAATTGTGTTCACATGAGATTAAATAAACTGTAAGTGCCCGTGTTTTTATGTTTGTGGGCACGGAAAACGGAATTAGGTACAGCTCCGCTCTGAGGAGGATGTTTGAGAAGGGATTTGAGCTCTTCTGATTTGGCGAGTAAAGCTACACGCTAAGCTCAGGCTTTCTTACCCATAGCCTGCTTGCCCATAGCGCACTGGTATGTGTTCCTGGGTGACTGGTTGTGGTGGGGGTAGGGAATGAGGCCAGCGCAAACGCCCAGCAGCGTGAAGGGCTCAATCTCCAAGTGCGTTGTGTCTCTGCAAAGGTAACATAAACAACAACATTAACATTAAAAACACATATTTTGCACTTGCTGCTCTTGTTGTAGGGTTATGTCTTTTACAAATTGGCTTTACTGTGAAAAGTGGCTTGAAGCAAACATTCCCCAATGGAGTCCATATCGAAATGTGGACAAAAGTGCTTCATGAGATTCTCACAAAACATTGTAGTTTGATGTGCTGCTGCGCATTATGTCCTGCCACATGCAGTGTTTCCCAGAGAACTGTAATTTATTTGTGGTAGTTGGTGGGTTGCAATGAGGCCATCGTCTAATTTGCTTAATTATTCATGATGCAATAAAAAAAGTGAAAAGAAAAACATAAAAAGCAAAACAAACCAGTTTAGAAATACAGATAATCTTTATTCTATTCCTTTTTGTCATATTTTTTAATGTAACTAACGACATTTTAGATGTTTTAAGACGAGGTCAGCCCTGTAACAGGGACTGCTGCCAATTGAGAAGAGTAATTTGTGCTTTCATGTCAGTCTCCAAAAGTGTCCCGTAAAACCATGAAAAAGCCGATAGACTTGTTGCTAGTTACCTTTTTAAAGAGGCTAGGAGTATGCTCACTTGCTAAACATAGTGTATAACATGACTGGAAAGAGGACCACAAATTACCCAGCATGCCTTGTGGTGTGTTGATAGTAGTGTCATTTTGCACTTATGTTTGTGAGTATGCATTTATTTTGTTGGCTGTGTGGTGAAGTAGATAAAGTTGCATGGTGTGTCCCATATACTGTATAATAAATCAGTTATTGTTGTTCGTTCCATGAGTGATGTGTTTGTGATATATATATATATATATATATATATATATATACATGATTTCTTATAGGAAAAAGGAAAAAGGACTTTCAAAACACAAGTAACCACCGACTTGTTTATCATGTGTTCATAAAGGGCGATTTGACAGTCGTTCTCCTCGTTGACATCCAGGTACTCCACCAAGCCTTCATGCAGAAAGTCCTCAAAGGTTCTGGAGACAATAAAAAGCCTGAGTTCAGTAAGTGCCATCAGTAAGTGATATTCAAAATTTGGACTTCACCTGTAACCCTGCGACAGATCCTCAATGTGTTTGTTTTTCACCATGGGCTGACCCTTTTTCACAATAATGTACGGCCTACAAGGAGACACAAAAAGCAATTTCAAACCTCTAACAATGCTACAACAAGCAATGTGAGGTATAGTTGACAATGAACATGCTACCTGCAGAGGCGCCCTCCGTCCGATGAGATGTAAACACAGCGATCGGCCATGTTGGTGGAGATGGACACAAATTCGTTGATGAAACCCGCACGACGCATCAACCTGAAGGTGCTGATCAGCTTTTGATGATCTCGAATGACACCAAGGATGTTTCCTATGAACACATTACCGGAATTCACTTGCTTCAAGGTGTTGACAGCGATCCAAATTTCGGATTGTAGGTGCTACAATGCTCTTGTTAAAGTTAAGTATAATTAAGGGTAACAAGCATTTGTTCTAAGTGTGCTATGGGAGCATGTTTTGAAATAAATCCATATTAGCGTGCAAGACAGTTTGCACAAGCACAGCACATAACATTGAATTGTGACAATCGTGCTAAAGGGTGTCCTGGCTAGTCTATCATTATCATAAACCACTACTACAGTACAAGTACATCTAATGTCGTCAACACAGGAGATGCCATTATACTTTTACAAGCCAGTATAACATTCAGATGACTTAAAAGCTGCTATGCTGAAGTCATGTTGTTACATATTGATGCTTTCAATTATCCAGCGTCCCTTTCTTTTGAATAAGGGTGTGTAATGCTTGTCAAATACATCAAGAGGCAAAAGCAGTCTATAGCTAAGGTGTGCCATTTGGATTTTCACTTTGGAAAAGTGAAAAATTAGACAAAAAGCACATACAGTAGGCCAGTACGCTCTGCTCTCAGAGTGCATGCTGAGGTTCTCTTCATATCACGTCAAACACACGAGTAAGTGTACAACAGAGGGGACTGCGTGTGCACTGAACATACTCTGAATGGCTTTGACACCTGCTGCTTGCAGCTAATTAAATACTATGCCAGCTAATGTCATGTGACACTTATCAGCAGTCACACACGTATTTAGTAATTAAAGAATACGGCTGCCATGAAAATAATGACTTATCAGCTTCATGGCTCTATGCAAAAACTGTCTTGGCTTTACGTGTTTATGAGCAAAGCATTAACATACAGAGGATTAGTGTTTGCTTTTGAGTGATCTAAAGCAAAAAAAGCATGTGATGTTATTCCCATGGAAGTTATGAAGCCCTGAAGGAATGTTTACCATTCAGGAAAACGAGGAAGACGCTGGGGTAGGCGAGTTCTTCTCCACACAACAAGTTGACGTCTTCCACACCAAGGTTGAAAGCCAGCTTGATAATGGGACTGTCCTCCATGTCGGTGGTGATGTGCGTCATCAGGGCTAAGTTCTTCACCAGTCCGCAGGCCTACGCAAACATAAACAATAAGAATGGGTATTATTGTGTTACTGTTCACAACATTTATCCCCTCAACTCACCTCGCCCTCAGGTGTGTCAGAGGGGCACAGCATCCCCCACTGGGATGGCTGCAGCGAACGAGGACCGCTGACCTTCCTGGTCTTCTCAAACTGGGAGGAGATCCTAGTCATCATGCCGAGGGCAGAAATATAGGAAAGGCGAGACAAGACCTGCGTCACCCCCTGACGGTCCATCTTGAATCTCTTTAGGGACCAGTTGCCCTGGAAAAACAATAGATCCGACAGTCAAACACCAGATGCCTCCTTTGGCAATGAAAGAGGGTTTCTTTGAAAATTGTAGCAGTACGCGTGGAGTAGTGTGTGTGAATCTAATCTCTTCACCTCGGTTTCTTCAGCGATCTTGTGATGGCTATTGTATATAGTTGTCCCTTGTTTATCACCGTAAATTGGTTCCAGACCCCATCACAATAAGTACATTTCCACAAAACTGGATCAAATATTAATAAATAAAATATTTTCATAGTTAAAACATTAACCAGTTTATGACCTTGTAAATACAATTTTTACCATTATTAGCGCCCTGTACACACCCCTATAGCCACGTTTATACTCCTATTATTGTTGTTTACAACGCATTGCTCAACTGTAATGTGCAGGCTTTGGATCACTGCAGGGACACAGACACAGAGATGGCCATAATTAAAATATTTATTCTCAATTAATCACAGTTTGTCCCAAGGTTAACTTATAATCGCATTAAATCGTGGATAGAAAAATTTTATCTATAAAAAGTAAGCGGAATAGAAAATGAATGAATGAAGTAGGGACATAAATCGCTTTGAGGTAACGATTCGACACGAGACAAACAATAACTACAGCAAATTATATGTAAAGGGCTATCAATTTTGGAAATATGGGCCATTATTTTCTTCAAAAAATATTATACAGTTAGAAATCACACAGTTATTGGATGTTTAATCGAGTAGCGATTTGTCCTGCTTTGTTTGACGGCCCTTGAACCCATCTAACGTTCTTCCATAAACAGATAGACTACGATACTGTACAATATTTTCTTATTTTTGATCCAAATGCTGATACAATGTGGAAATGCATTAAGGTAACATTTGATGTACTTATTGAGTGCTAATGTGCATATTTGTTGGATAAACAACTAACTCTAAAAGACAAAGCTACATTTTCTAATCAAAATACCCTTTTTTTTTGTCTATTTCTGACCAATATTTGTTCCCGCTTTTGGCGATACGGTCAACAGTATGCTTTCTCAAACTACAGTCTGGGCCGAGGCTTAAACAGGACGTGCACGTTAATTGCTTGTCAAAAAAAAGTGTAGAAACTTCTGTTAACGCATTAACTTCAAACTAAGCATTCAACCAAGCTTAATTTATGTATGGGGAAAAAGGGTAAAGAAAGAAGGCAAAAACGTTCCACCTTCACACGGAATCGGAGGAGAACTTTTTCCCCTCACACTCTGTCATGTCAAACATGCCATGGCTGACTCCTTGCAGTGTGAAGTGTGGAAAAAAACTGACCGCAAGGTGGCCTAGTAGTTAGCATGTTGGCCACACAGTCAGAATGGCAGGGTTCGCAACTCTGTCGAACAGGTCTCAGTTTGTTCTCCCTGTGTGTGCATGGGTTTCCTCTGGGTACTCCGGCTTCCTCCCACATTCCAAAAACCTACATGTTAGCTTAATTGGCGACTCTAAATCAGTATAACCGTGACTGTGAATGGTTGCTTGTCTATATGTGTCCTGTAATTGGCTGGCAACCAGTCCAGGAAGTACCTCAACTCTGGTCCAAAGTCAGATGGCATAGGCTCCAGCATACATTTGTGACGCCAATGAGGATTAAAGCAGCATAAAAAAAATCTATGAATCAATTTTCGAACAAACGGGATATAGTGAGGGAGCGGTGTCTAAACCACAATGTAGTGAGGGACGACAGTACCATTAAAAATGAGTAGTGTTCTCGTTTTGACATGTGCCAATTAGACCTGACAGTTTGTTAAAAAATTGTAGAGCAATGAGTATGTACCAATCTGATCTTTTTGACTATATCTTCTTCAGGAATATTGTGTTGTTTTTAAACAATAAGGCCTTTAAATATAAAGACTTGACAGGTGCACAGACCAAGAACTTTCGCCCACCTTTTATGCTGGGCCTCAGACACCATGGCCATCTTGCATCTTATTTCATTAAAATTAGCAAGGCTCCTGCTCCGGGATGAGGCAATAACCCCTGATAATTTTGGAAAACCGTAGAGTGGTAAAGAAAATTTTAAACTTTAACATGTTTTTCTGAGATTGCCTCTTCAGGACTCTGTATTGCAATATTGTAGAAATGTATCACAGCTTCACATAAAATCAACAATAATGATAATAATAGAGCAGCCCAGAAATTATGTGCTATATTAAGACTTCTGTGTTGTTCGAATGTCTGAAGTTGTAAGCGTCAGGCTGAGCACGTGTGTGTGTGTGTGTGCGTGCGTGCGGCGCTGCATGTTTGTAGGCAGCTCCATTCACTGATATTCTTGTAGCTTCATTTTCTGAATTCTTTCGGAAACCAATAGTACCTTGTATTGTTCAATAAAGCAATTGTTGAGCAGGTCACCACACTGGTATCTGAATAGTGTCTGGAGATATCCAATTGACTATGATATATAATCAGTAGGATTCACGATTCATGTACAATTATCCTTTAAAGGTTTAAGACGAGGAGTTGAAAAAATTGCACCCAGCAGAGAAGTGAAAAAGGAATGTGAATATGCAAATACAACCTCTAGCCCAAGCTATCTCATTATGTTTTCAATATGACAAAACCAATTCCTCGTGGTCGCCGTTATAGGATTCAACACATACTCACAGTGGATATGGCATTGATCATGCCGTTGGTGATTTGGTCCTGCCTCATGTGCTTGACCACATCAAACTGGGCCGCCCTCTGCTTGGGAATGATCTGGTCAGCGATCTTTTTCAGCTCTGCATTAAATTTCTTGAAAAGATCTTCAAAGAGAAGAGACAGGAGCTGCAAAAAAAAAATCAGTCAATCAATGTGATCTACAGTCATGTTTAATAATTATGTGTCCTGCCACACCAGGAAGCAGCCTCCCTAACGTACCCCACCATCAGGCCTGTGCATTACCATAAATCACTTACAGCATTAGTTCCCAAACTTTTTACAGTCGTGTACCCCTTGAGACATTTGACCCTGAAGTCATTACCCATACAGCTGCAGACTTAAAGACAACCAAACTTTCTTATCTTAATTACCACGAAATATTTAATATAATTGTTTATTTCCTTCTATAGCAATTCTGGGACAAAAATGTATATTTTGCATCATCACATTTTGATAAAGTTTCACATGAGCACTGATAAGTAAGTAATCACCCTACATCTTTTATTCCAGCCTTCTGTTTACATGGGTTGAATTTGAGAATGACTTTTTGTCCACTCAAGATGACTATGTAATAATTTAATACCAAATTGAAAAAAAGTTTAACAATCATAATAAAGAAGTCTCTAAAGTACAAACATCTGTGCTACTAACTATAAAATCTCACTTTCAGGGGAATCCGCACTCACAATGACAGGTTTTCAGAGCTGCGTTGTGCAGGGATTGGAACAGCAAGGTAAATGAAATCTTCCAAGATTAAATACTCTTAATGCACAAAGTAATCATCAAACCTACTTATTTGTCCACATGATGCACACAGAGCAATAAACACCAAGCTGTCTCCTTTCTGCTTCATTCTCCCTGCGCCATGAGGCATTCAGGTGCACCCGTAATTGTGAGCGTTAGTGGCTAATTGTTTTTCATTTTTATTCACGTACCCCTATTACAAATTGGTGGACCCCTGTGGGTACGCGTATCCCACTTTGGGAACCTAGGGCATCACAACATACAAGGCAGCACTGCTTGAAATCAATAAAGAGATTAAGCCTCAGTCGCACAGCCAGGCCAATTAGTTGAATGTCAGGAAAGCATAACTGGGGAGTGAGAAGACTGCTGTTGTCGTAAGCCTCTATTGAAAAAGCACACCCCCGCCTCCTACCATCGCCTGCTCCATGTACGGAGCAGGTCGGGGTGGCTAGGGTAGGGAAAATTAAAGGCCTTAAGACAACAGTAATTACATTATCAGAGCCCGGGGCCACGGATTAACTCAATCGCTCCAGTCAAGGCACTGGGTCTATTGTCAGCACACTGAAAAAAAATCCCCATGCATCCACAGCTTTGGGATTTTGGTGCTACACCGCCATATCTCCATCCTGACAAAGCCAGACTGGAATACAAGGAGGGATGGGGAGGCCCTGAAGAAAACAAAACAAGGAAAAACAAAGCGGAGGGGAAACAATGAATCTTTTAGTAAAAAGAGCAGTCAAAAACAAAGATGCACGTGATGGATCGGAGCTTGGTTCTGATGCATGTGTGACTTACTGGGACCTTTTGAAAGAGATTATATTATTTGGGGTCCGGCGATTTTAGAAGCTTCTCGTAAATTAACAAACCACAAAGTGCCTTTTATAGTCAAATGTTGTACAACAGAACTAATGGTAATCCCTTCCAGAACGCTGATCTTCTTCCATTCCATTCCATTTTCTTCCACTTATCCGGGTCCAGGTCGAGGGGCAGCAGTCTCAGTAGGGAAGTCCAGACTTCCCGGTCTCCAGCGACCTCTTCCAGCTCCACAGGAAGGACACCAAGGCATTCCCAGGCCAGCTGTGAGACATAGTCCCCTCCAGCGTGTCCTAGGTCTTCCCCGGGGCCTCTGCCTGGGCATGCCCGAAACACCTCACCAGGGAGGCGTCCTGGAGGCATCCGGACTAGATGCCCGAGCCACCTCAACTGGCTCCTCTTGATGTGAAGGACCAGCGGCTCTACTTTGAGTGACTGCATTACTGCTGATCCTGCACCGATCCATCTGTTGACCTCACGCTCCAACCGTCCGTCACTCGTGAACAAGAACCCGAGATACTTGAACTCCTCCACCTGAGGCAAGACCTCACTCCCAACCCGGAAGGTACAGTCCACCCGTTTCCGACTGAGAACCATGGCGTCAGATTTGGAGATGCTGAGTCTCATTCCAGAAGCTTCACACTCAGCTGCAAACCGCTCCAGTAAACGCTGAAGGTCACAGCCTGATGAGGCCATAAGTGTGTTCAGGAGTTATTGTATGAAGTTTTAAACATTAATTAACATAGTATGATGGTGACAGTTTGACCCCGTAACAGATTATTTCTATTTCCATTATTTCCTTAAAAAAATGTCTTCAATTTGCACAAATCAGAAGACGTACTTTGCCCAACCGGTCTACATGTGCTTTGTGGACCTGGAAAAGGCATTCGACCGTGTCCCTCGTGGTGTCCTGTGGGGGGTGCTCCGGGAGTACGGGGTTGGTGGTCCGCTTCTACGTGCCATTCGGTCCTTGTACAATCGAAGCAGGAGCCTGGTTCGCATTGCCAGCAGTAAGTCGAGCTTGTTTCCGGTGAACGTTGGCCTCCGCCAAGGCTGCCCTTTGTCACCGATTCTGTTCATAATCTTCATGGACAGAATTTCTAGGCGCAGTCAAGGTGTTGAGGGAGTCCAGCTTGGTGACCTTAGGATCTCGTCTCTGCTATTTGCAGACGATGTGGTCCTTATGGCCTCATCAGGCTGTGACCTTCAGCGTTTACTGGAGCGGTTTGCAGCTGAGTGTGAAGCTTCTGGGATGAGACTCAGCACCTCCAAATCCGAGGCCATGGTTCTCAGTCGGAAACGGGTGGACTGTACCCTCCGGGTTGGGAGTGAGGTCTTGCCTCAGGTGGAGGAGTTCAAGTATCTCGGGTTCTTGTTCACGAGTGAGGGAAGGTTGGAGCGTGAGATCGACAGACGGATCGGTGCAGCGTCTGCAGTAATGCGGTCGCTGTACCGGACCGTCGTGGTGAAGAGAGAGCTGAGCCGGAAGGCAAAGCTCTCTGTTTACCGATCGATCTACGTTCCCACCCTCACCTATGGTCATGAGTTATGGGTCATGACCGAAAGAATGAGATCGCGGATACAAGCGGCGGAAATGAGTTTCCTTCGTAGGGTGGCTGGACTCACCCTAAGAGATAGGGTGAGGAGCTCGGCCATCCGGGAGGAGCTCAGAGTAGAGCCGCTGCTCCTTCACATCGAGAGGAGCCAGTTGAGGTGGCTCGGGCATCTAGTCCGGATGCCTCCCGGGCGCCTCCCTGGTGAGGTGTTTCGGGCATGCCCAGTCGGGAGAAAGCCCCCGGGAAGACCTAGGACACGCTGGAGGGACTATGTCTCACAGCTGGCCTGGAAACGCCTTGGTGTCCTCCCGATGGAGCTGGAAGAGGTCGCTGGGGACCGGGAAGTCTGGACTTCCCTACTGAACCTGCTGCCCCCGCGACCCGGACCCGGATAAGCGGTGGAAAATGGATGGATGGATGGATGGTCTTGTACGATTTAGTTTGAAGTATTTTGGAGCGCTTCACTATTTTTTGACAATGCCAACACAAACATTCGACTCTATGACAATAAAGTCAGGCTTACCTGCCCGGCCAACTCTAAACGTTTGTTGCCATAGTAATCCCTGTCGTCCACTTTATTGTCTCCTTGAGCCAGGATAACCCTGCGCACCATCACAGCCAGGTAAATACACTTGGCCCTGAAGTTAAACTCTTTGACCTGAGGACCAACAATAACCTAATTACAGTATTATCATGTTTTCATTGCATTTGTAAACAAGTTTACATACAGGAACATGGGTGAGAATAAGCGACGCCAGCAGCTCCCTGGCCTCCTCCATCTTGGTCTTCTTAGGTCCTCCCCACATACGCTGCCGGCGGACTTTATTCCCAAGATACCGCAGAGCCTGAGAACAACAACAGGGACCACCTTAAGAGTTAACACAAGAATTGTGATTATGTACATATCCTGATTAAAGTTCAACAATACATAAGATGACGGCAGACAAATTACTTATAATAATTTGATAAATTGTTTAAGCCATATCTGCCTTTAAGAATATAGATTTAGGCCTCATTGTGCATTATACAATAACACAATGAACACCATGAAAATACATGGCAGAGGTAGCAACACAAGCGCTGAAGCAGCCTGTTGCTAGGAGGCCTCATCAATGCATCGGAGGATCCTCTTAACAACATAATCTTTACGGAAAAGCAAATTGCATTAAAAAAACACACACAAAAAAACAGGTTGGTGGAGACAAAAGTAAGTGTCCGCCGTTTATCTTTTCGGTTTGAACATCTTCCTGCTGACTGATCTTATTCAATGACATCACTCCAGTACTTAAAGCTGACATCATTATCCTCTTTTTAAAACCTCTGTAAATCTTACAATTCCAAAGACAGATTGCATTAGACTCTGGAGTTCAACCAAAAGACAATTAAATACCTATGCTCTTGTGCAGAATTAAATAAATAAAACCGGGGGTTGTTTGCTTAAACAGCACAAAAAAAGATTTAATACGGGCAATTGGGACTTTTAACTCGTTAAACAACTTTTTTAAACTAATAATGATTTGGAGTGCGTGAGAAAGTGCATATAGCTCTCTTTGAGTATATGGTCATTTAATAAGTATATGACACAACACAGCAGCAACACAACCAAAGATGTAAAAGCGGTAAGGTGCAAACTGCTGAGCCAGCATTAATACCATAGACGAGTTATTTGTTTCACACAAACAGCAATAGCCCCAATAGACATTAAAAAGCTCATGCAGAGGTAGATCAAGCTGCTGGATGCTGACGCTGGTGACCCTTCAGATGCAGCTACTGCAATCTTGTGAAGTTGATAAGGACAACTACATTAGGAAGTTGCCTACAGCCACTGTTAATGCCTATGTTTTTTAGATAGGGCACTAATTAAAAACCAGTGAGTAGATCACTGATCTGGCGACTGTATGATAATTGGCTGCTAATTCATAGTTTGTCTTTTGCACTAAGACCTAGGAGCAGTGGGTGTTACCTGCGTTTGTGTGAAGATTTGGGCTTTCTGACACTCCTCCAGGCTCGGGGCAAAACTGGCCATGACATGCTCCTCTGTGCCAATCATCTGCACAATCTCCTGGTCGCTCTCCACACCCATGCCCTGTGTGAAGGACAAGTGGGTCCATACACTTTTAACCAGCACACAACTGTTTATGGTATATTTCATAGAAGCATACAAACACATGGTCAAAGAGATTAATTACAAAGTAGGACAAGAGGTGACTCAGGCGGATGTGTGTGTGCATGTGTGTGTACAGGGAGTCTTGACATTTGCTTATGGAAATGCGAGGTTGTGGGAAACTGATCTGCCCGTCCCACACTGGAGACGTGGTAGGCTAGCACCACCACCGCCAAATCCAATAGGATTCAGTCAGGATGGAGACAAGCACATGCAAACAAAGTGAGTACACATAAGTGCCTCCTTCGGATAATGACTTCTGCCCGAATAAACACTCGGTGCTCTAACTGAGACTTGAGATATGGACTGAGGGGGCAAATAAGTTAATAATGATGCCAGCTGGCTAAGTGACATTTGACACAATTGCGTCCACACACAATTATGGATGTTACAAAGAAATATTCAAGTGAATGTAATTCAGGAGAGAAATGAATTTCTGGTGTCAGGTGTTGGCAAATATATGTATAAGTACAAAAAAATTTTATGGCTTTATGGCTTCTCCCCCCCCCCCCCAATGTAACAAACAAAACAGAGCAGCTTGTAAGTGCTTTTTGATGGGGGAAAGAACCCACAACAGCACCAGCACCTGCTTGTTGAGAAGAATGATATGTGCTTTCATGTCAGTTCTTTTTCTCCTCCAGACCTGGGGCCTCATCTATAAAAATGTGCGTGAAAATCTGACTAAAAGTCTGCGTATGCCAAAAACCCAAAATGTCTTAAAACGGGGATAAAGTTATGTGGATAATAATTGCTGTAATTCCAGACGATGAGTCAAAAAACATTTATCCTAATGATGACATTGACACCATCAAAATATTAGGTATATTATAATTATTTTATGAGGAACACTAATGTGTGTTATTTCAAAGCACAACAAAAGAAAAGCCCTTCATTTGTAGAGAAGGAAAGAGTAAGTTTACGAACACAACCCTGACACTGTGCATGATAAATATATGTTGCTATTGATGCTTTTTTTTTTTTTTTTTTTTTTAACCATTCCATTCCATTTTCTTCCGCTTATCCGGGTCCGGGTCGCGGGGGCAGCAGTGTCAGTAGGGAAGTCCAGACTTCCCGGTCTCTGGCGACCTCTTCCAGCTCCATCGGGAGGACACCAAGGCGTTCCCAGGCCAGCTGTGAGACATAGTCCCTCCAGCGTGTCCTAGGTCTTCCCAGGGGACTTCTACCAACAGGGCATGCCCGAAACACCTCACCAGGGAGGCGCCCGGGAGGCATCCGGACTAGATGCCCGAGCCACCTCAACTGGCTCCTCTCGATGTGAAGGAGCAGCGGCTCTACTCTGAGCTCCTCCCGGATGGCCGAGCTCCTCACCCTATCTCTTAGGGTGAGTCCAGCCACCCTACGAAAGAAACTCATTTCCGCCGCTTGTATCCTCGATCTCGTTCTTTCGGTCATGACCCATATCTCATCCCAGAAGCTTCACACTCAGCTGCAAACCGCTCCAGTAAACGCTGAAGGTCACAGCCTGATGAGGCCATAAGGACCACATCGTCTGCAAATAGCAGAGACTAGATCCTAAGGTCACCAAGCTGGACTCCCTCAACGCCTTGACTGCACCTAGAAATTCTGTCCATGAAGAATATGAGCAGAATCGGTGAAAAGGGCAGCCTTGGCGGAGGCCAACGTTCACCGGAAACAAGCTCGACTTACTGCTGGCAAAGCAAACCAGGCTCCTGCTTCGATTGTACAAGGACCGAATGGCACGTAGTAGCGGACCACCAATCCCGTACTCCCGGGGCACCCCCCACAGGACACCACAATGGAGACGGTCGAATGCCTTTTCCAAGTCTATAAAGCACATGTAGACAGGTTGGGCAAACTCCCACATACCCTCCAGTACCCTTGCAAGGGTGTAGAGCTGGTCCAGTGTTCCCCGACCGGGACAAAAACCACATTGCAGCTCCTGTAACCGAGGTTTGACTAACGGTCGCACCCTTCTCTCCAGCACCCTGGAGTAGACTTTCCCAGGGAGGTTGAGGAGTGTGATCCCCCTACAGTTGGAACACACCCTCCGGTCAGCCTTTTTAAAAATGAGGACCACCACCCTGGTCTGCCAGTCCAGAGGTACTGTTCCTGACTTCCATGCAATGTTGTAGAGGCCATACAATAAATGAATGTATACTGAACACTGGTATTTAAGTCTGCGTTTTTGCACCACCATGTAAGTGAATGGTGCTTATTACGGAAGTGAGACATTTGAAAGTGGAACAAAATGCCACTTTAAGTCTGATAAAATCATGAGAAACCTACATTTTACATTGGTTTTGATGAGAGGCCATACAGGTGCACACCACAGGTAATGATAAACCAACTGAAAGTGTTACCACATTCTATTTACTGATTATACAGTAATACATATCGCAACTGATAGCATAGCAGTGGAAGGCTGCCAATAATTATTTGCTTTATGGTTCAAAATGTCTCTTCAAACAACAAAACTACTTGCTAACTGCAGTCATCAGCCCTGTTTTTTTAATTTACATTTGACTTTCAGACCATGCTGAGTTCAAAAACCATTATGAAAATAGCATACCGAGGGAGACCTCAAGCATAACTTGAAGTACTTGATTGTGGAGAACTAATATGACAGTAGTTCTGACAACAAACCCCACGTTAGTCTTAATTTAGTGTTACATAAATACACTTGCGGCCGCACGGTGCATGAGTGGGTAGCACATTGGCCTCGCAGTCAGGAGGTTCAGGGTTTAAATCTCCGTTGGACATCTCTGTGTGGAGTTTGCATGTTCTCCCCGTGGGCGTGTGGGTTTTCTCTGGGTAGTCCGGTTTCCTCCCACATTCCGAAAACATGCATGTTAGGTTAATTGGCGACTCTAAATTGTCCATTAGAGTGTAAATCTGAGTTTGTCTATTTATGTGCCCTGTGATTGACTGGCCCCGCCTCTCGCCTAAAGATAGTATCCTCCTAATGAGGATAAGCGGCATAAAAAATGAATGAATCAATAAATACACTTCTAGTACGTCTTAGTGGGTGCCGCAATTGCTGTTTGATAAACACGCTACGATCTGGCTGTCTATACCGCCATCTGGTGGACATCTCAAGTACACACCTTGAATATAATGGCAATTGGGGCATCCTCTGTCAGTGTGTTGTGTTTTAAGTAGAATCTGCCTTGTTTCACGATCATGTTTGTCCTGCTTTTCTTCTCATGTGTGGAGCTGGGAAATAAAGAGTCAAACAGGAAGTGGGACAAGGTAAGTTCTGAGGTAGCGGTGTAGTGACTATTTTATGCAGGTAGTGTACCTGGTAACTGAGGCTCCGACTGCACCTTTCCTGTCCTGCTCCACAATTATTCGGTTCTTCGACAGCTGTTCCTGAATAAGAATGACTTTCTCTTGACCTTTTACAATGAAATATCCCCCTGCATGCCAAAAATGGTCAAATCCAACCATGATTGTGGATAAACAATGGCACATTTTTTCAAAATCACTAATTGTGTAAGACATGTTTAATACCTGGATCCAGGGGACATTCATTGAGTTTTGAGAACTCCAAGGGTGTCTTTCCTGAGAGGACACAGTTGGAGCTTCGTAGCATGATGGGCATCCTGACAAACCAAAACATACAAATAAATGGTCTCCAACATGCAAAATTGACTTCTTACTGATGTTCTACCAGTAATATGTGCCCTTCCACTAGCATTTGCGTTAGATGCCATTTATCACATTCGACAAACTAACATGTTGCTAACAGAGTTTGTGTACAATAAAGCGTCTTGTTACCTTCCGATGGGCAGGGCATTGCGGATGATTCTCTGACTGCCACGTGTGTATTCAATGTCCACAGTGATGGGCGCAGAGTAGGTCATGTCTCGGAGACGACACTGGTGTGAAAAAATACAGAACATTGTCTCCTCTGGTTTTTTTTTTTTAGACATGACAGAACAACATATTACAATTTTGTTTCACACTAAGTTGTTGACCTTTTTGTCTATTACTGGTTTCAATTGACTTATCACGGACTCTGGGAAATGTGATAGTGGTTATAGAGGTTTGATTAGCTATGACCAACTATTGACTGTGTAACTGAAGGACATAGTAGTATCAGAGTATCAGATTGAGCATATTTGCTCCATTAAATGAAGAATAATTACAATGGTTATCAATCTGTTGTAAAAAAAAATAAAAATAAATTTAATCTACGTTTCAAAAGCAAAGTAACCCACTATGAGAGCAAAGAAAGTTACAAGTGCCATCATTTTCACAAAGAAGGTGAGAAACACCAAAAAATTCAAGAAAGAAGTTATGAAAAAAACCACAAAATTGGTGTCTGTGAGATTGGTGGGTGTCTGGAACATAATTGCATTTAGATTATCAGTCCGGATGCCTCCCGGGCGCCTCCCCTGTGATGTGTTTCGGGCATGCCCAGTCGGGAGAGGGCCCCGGGGAAGACCTAGGACACGCTGAAGGGACTATGTCTCACACCTGCCCTGTGAACGCCTTGGTGTCCTCCCGGTGGAGCTGGAAGTCTGGACTTCCCTACTGAAACTGCTGCCCCCGCGACCAGGACCCGGATAAGCGGAAGAAAATGGAATGGTATGGAAGCTAAAATTTAATTCAGTTTTTGATTGTTCTTTCGTAAAAGACAAATACCAACGATTGATGTACCATTGTATAAATTTCAATATACGTATATATAGCACTGCCGCAGACTGTCCCATAAATATCCTGAAAGTAAAGAAAGGACTCATCCGGGATTTGAACCCAAGACCTCTCACACCCTAAGCGAGAATCATACCCCTAGACCAACAAGTGTAACACTAATGATGTGGTGATGTGATGTCAATGTGTCTACGTCTTAAAAGTGAAACTACACCCCTAGCAGTTGCAACTCCATAATGCATGTTGCAAAGCCCGCGTGAACTTCCTTGCACTAGGATGTTTTCTTACAGGTATTGAAACATTGTTTTCATTCATTTTTCCCCTTTTTATTAAATCTGATACTTTTCTAGTCCCCGATACTAGGTTACAATGGCGCTCACCTCATGGGGAGAGACTGGCCGGGTCACATTGAAGCTCTCTTCCACGTCAGGCATGCCTATGTAGATATTCAGGTATCTGCAACAACACAAATTGTTTTCAACGGACTATAAATGTTATAAGTAATCAGAATTTCTGTGACTTACTTGATGTACCACATTGGATCTGCGTCACTTGTAATCTTTTCGTTTGCGCTCATTATTTTCTTGATCTGTGGAGCAGGACGTGCTTTTACACACACCCATAAAAACAGTCCGGGTTGTGTCTTACCTCCACGTTGATGAAATAGTTGAACGAGTCGATATGCTGCTTCACCAAGCCTTTCACCTTAAAAAATACATTGCCGGGTTAGAAATGTGAGGTTGAAATAATTGGAATAGGTAAACCCGCTGGTGCGTTACCTTTAGGAAGGCAGGTAAGAGTTTCCATTTATCCTGTTAAATTAAACAGACGGGGTTTACATGCTGCTGGAGAATATGCAACAACAATTTGATATTTGTTAGTTCAAGCACCACTACCGGAAGTTGCATTCGACGTAATTGCGGTGACACCGGTCTCAGTGTGTACACACAACAGACCATTCTCACACAAATGTTAATTTAAAAACGGCATTAAAAGACGGTAACAAACGTAAACAAGCCTGGTATTGATAAGAATATCAATGAAATTGCACAGTAGTTATTTTAGCAACATTTTTATATAAACTCGTGGTACGGCCATGTCGGACTACAACCTACCGCTATTGTGTTGACAGGAGCTGCCAGTTCCTGCGGAGACATGTCACAAAACTCGCCCCCAAACACCTCCATCCTTACTTTAGGTCTTATTTTTAAGTATTCACATTAAACTCTGGCCGTGTTAATAGTATTGATTTTGCTGTCGTCAATCGCAAAAACACGTTACCATCCATGTGTTTCACACTAATAGTTCCGTCTAAATAGGAACCAAAACGCTTCTTCTTCTTCTGTTATTTATTGGCGGTTGGCAAGCAACTATTTGTGTAACTTACTGCCACCTTCTGAAGTGGAGTGAGGCTCGAGCTACGAACCTATTATAAATTATTTTATTTAAACCTGTCGTCCTTCAGGCTTTAAGTATAACGATACACCAACATGTAATTGTAAAATATCCTCAACTACCATTCTGATATTCCTGCGTCCAATTTCCTTCGCAAGTGCTGTCATAGCTGGTTTTGTTGATATTAATTCCAACGTCATATATTTTTGTATTAAATATTGTTAAATTGTTCGCAGATAAGTGTGTTGAGCCAAATAGTTTCCTCTTTGCCTACAATCTTTGTCCTGTGTTTTTTCTAATTATAATCATGGTTAACAAAGCCAAAAATCACAAAATCATTCAATGATTCAGAAAAATCCAAGCTTGCAGTTGATGGTTTTTTTTTAACTTTTAAACTTCACAGAAATTAGTGCCATCCATCCATCCATCCATCCATTTTCCTCCACTTATCCAGGTCCGGGTCGCGGGGGCAGCAGCTTCAGTAGGGAAATCCAGACTTCCCGGTCCCCAGCGACCTCTTCCAGCTCCATCGGGAGGACACCAAGGCGTTCCCAGGCCAGCTGTGAGACATAGTCCCTCCAGCGTGTCCTAGGTCTTCCCGGGGGCCTTCTCCCGACTGGGCATGCCCGAAACACCTCACCAGGGAGGCGCCCGGGAGGCATCCGGACTAGATGCCCGAGCCACCTCAACTGGCTCCTCTCGATGTGAAGGAGCAGCGGCTCTACTCTGAGCTCCTCCCGGATGGCCGAGCTCCTCACCCTATCTCTTAGGGTGAGTCCAGCCACCCTACGAAGGAAACTCATTTCCGCCGCTTGTATCCGCGATCTCATTCTTTCGGTCATGACCCATAACTCATGACCATAGGTGAGGGTGGGAACGTAGATCGATCGGTAAACAGAGAGCTTTGCCTTCCGGCTCAGCTCTCTCTTCACCACGACGGTCCGGTACAGCGACCGCATTACTGCAGACGCTGCACCGATCCGTCTGTCGATCTCACGCTCCAACCTTCCCTCACTCGTGAACAAGAACCCGAGATACTTGAACTCCTCCACCTGAGGCAAGACCTCACTCCCAACCCGGAGGGTACAGTCCACCCGTTTCCGACTGAGAACCATGGCCTCGGATTTGGAGGTGCTGAGTCTCATCCCAGAAGCTTCACACTCAGCTGCAAACCGCTCCAGTAAACGCTGAAGGTCACAGCCTGATGAGGCCATAAGGACCACATCGTCTGCAAATAGCAGAGACGAGATCCTAAGGTCACCAAGCTGGACTCCCTCAACACCTTGACTGCGCCTAGAAATTCTGTCCATGAAGATTATGAACAGAATCGGTGACAAAGGGCAGCCTTGGCGGAGGCCAACGTTCACCGGAAACAAGCTCGACTTACTGCTGGCAATGCGAACCAGGCTCCTGCTTCGATTGTACAAGGACCGAATGGCACGTAGAAGCGGACCATCAATCCCGTACTCCCGGAGCACCCCCCACAGGACACCACGAGGGACACGGTCGAATGCCTTTTCCAGGTCTACAAAGCACATGTAGACTGGTTGGGCAAACTCCCACATACCCTCGAGTACCCTTGCAAGGGTGTAGAGCTGGTCCAGTGTTCCGCGACCGGGACGAAAACCACATTGCAGCTCCTCTAACCGAGGTTCGACTAACGGTCGTACCCTTCTCTCCAGCACCCTGGAGTAGACTTTCCCAGGAAGGCTGAGGAGTGTGATCCCCCTATAGTTGGAACACACCCTCCGGTCACCCTTTTTAAAAATGGGGACCACCACCCCGGTCTGCCAGTCCAGAGGTACTGTTCCTGACTTCCATGCAATGTTGTAGAGGCGTGTCAACCAACACAGTCCTCCAACATCCAGAGCCTTGAGAAATTCTGAGCGGAACTCGTCTACCCCCGGAGCCTTGCCACTGGGGAGTGATTTGACTACCCCAATTACCTCAGCCACGGTGATAGAACTGTCCACGTACGTATCCTCAGACTCTGCTTCCTCTATGGAAGGCATGTCAGTGGGATTGAGAAGGGCCTCGAAGTATTCCTTCCACCGACCAACTATATCCACAGTCGTGGTCAGCAAGCCCCCGTCCGCACTGTAAACAGTGTGAACTGGGGGCTGCTTCCCCTTTCTGAGGTGTCGGACGGTTTGCCAGAACCTCTTCGAGGCCGACCGAAAGTCGTGCTCCATAGCCTCACCGAACTCCTCCCACACCCGAGTTTTTGCCTCGACCACCGCCGAAGCCGCGTGCCGCTTGGCCTGCCGGTACCTGTCAGCTGCTTCGGGAGTCCCGCAAGCCATCCATGCTCGATAGGACTCCTTTTTCAGCTTGACGGCAGCCCTAACCCCCGGTGTCCACCATCGGGTTCGGGGCTTGCCACCACGACTGGCACCGACCACCTTGCGGCCGCAACCACAACTGGCTGCCTCAGCAATAGAGGCACGGAATACGGCCCATTCGGACTCAATATCCCGGTCCTCCCTCGAGATGCAGGCGAAGCTCTGCCGGAGATGAGAGTTGAAGACTCGACGAACGGGAGATTCTGCCAGACGTTCCCAGCACACCCTCACTACGCGTTTGGGTCTGCCAGGTCTGTCCGGCATCCTTCCCCGCCATCTAATCCAACTCATCACCAGGTGGTGGTCAGTTGACAGCTCAGCCCCTCTCTTCACCCGCGTGTCCAGAACATACGGACGCAGGTCTGATGATACGACCACAAAGTCGATCATAGACCTGCGACCTAGGGTGTCCTGGTGCCAAGTGCACTTATGGGCATCCTTATGTTCGAACATGGTGTTCGTTATGGACAAACTGTAGTTCGCACAGAAGTCCAGCAACAACACACCGCACGGGTTCAGGTCAGGGAGGCCGTTCCTCCCAACCACGCCCCTCCAAGTCACACTGTCATTGCCCACATGGGCGTTGAAGTCTCCCAGTAGAACTATGGAGTCACCAGCTGGGGTGCTCTCCAGCACCCCTCTGATAGACTCCAAGAAGGCTGGGTACTCTGAACTGCCGTTCGGCGCATAGGCACAAACCACAGTCAGGACCCTTTCCCCAGCCCTAAGGCGTAGGGAAGTAACCCTCTCGTTTACTGGGGATGACTCCAACACAGAGGCACCAAGCCGGGGGGCTAACAATAAGCCCACACCAGCTCGCCGCCTCTCCCCAGCGGCAACTCCAGAGAAGAACAAGGTCCAGCCCCTCTCAAGGAGTTTGGTTCCAGAGCCTAAACTGTGGGTTGAGGTGAGTCCGACTATATCTAATCGGAATCTCTCCGCCTCTTCCACAAGCTCGGGCTCCTTCCCCACCAGAGAAGTGACATTCCATGTCCCAAGAACCAGATTTGGCCGCCGAAGACCAGGTCGCCCGGAAACCCGCCCTACACCACTGCCCAAATCACACAGCACCGGACCCTTATGCTTGCCCCCGCAGGTGGTGGGTCTGCGGGGGGAAGTTCCCGTGTGGCTTCTTCGGGCTAGGCCCGGCCAGGTCCCACGGGTGAAGACCTGGCCAACAGGCGCTCGCCTGCGAGCCCCTCCCCCAGGCCTGGCTCCAGGGTGAGGCCCCGGTATCCCACGTCCGGGCGAGGTGCGGTCACTCCTCTTGATTTTTTTCATAGGGGTCTTCTGAATCACTCTTAGTCTGGCTCGTCACCTAGAACCTGTTTGCCTTGGGAGACCTACCAGGGGCATAAAGCCCCCGACAACATAGCTCCTAGGATCACTCAGGCACTCAAACCCCTCCACCGCGGTAAGGTGGTGATTCACGGAGAGGAGAAATTAGTGCACCTCTACTATTTCCAGAAATATTTTGTTATACCTTTTCACGGGACAACATTGGAGAAATTACATTTTGATACAATATAAAGTAGTCAGTATGCTGATTGTTTACAGTAGTGTAAATTTACTGTGCCCTCAAATAATTAGACACACAGTCAGTAGTGTGTAAACCGCTGGCAACAAAAGTGAGTGCACTTCTAAGTCCCCTAAGTCATTCATTGAAAAAAAAAGGTAAAAGAATACTTCAATTTAAAAAAAGCAGTGTTGGCGCTGTATTTTTAGATCTGCAAAAAGCTGTGAATGACAAAGTTCTCTTGTCAAAGCTGACCCGTTTAAATTTTTCAAGCAAAGCTATTAAGTAAGTTGAGTCTTATTTGGCAAATAGAAAACAGTGTAGTGTGGCTAATGAAGTGAGATAATCTTTAATTAATTGGGATGTAGGGGTACCTCAAGGATCCGTCCTGGGGCCCATGCTATTCTGTCTTTACATCAATGACATACCTGAAATCAGTAAGGAAGTGGACACTGATGATTTAGTGATGTGATCCAGAAGTGACTATGATGTATTAGTGAAATGATCTTATTATGGACAAAATGTTCTTTCCTTTAAAGGCAGTAACTTTTGGAACCCTGAGGCAACTAACTTAAGATATTATAAAATGTTTCCTACCTGTAGGGGCCAATTGCCACAGTTTGTCTTAGTTTATTATATTGACATTTTTTGGATATTTGGTTATTAATAATAAATTTGACATGGGAGAGATTATATGTGCACATTGATAGATTTGATGAGTGAGTGTAGAAATTGCGTGCTGTGCCATTAAGAGCTTCAGAAATATTCCAATGGTACTCACCATGGTGAGTTAATTCAATGGAGGATACGTTTAACTTCCGTTTTTGGATCAGCTACGTGCCCGGAGGCAAATGGTTTTCTTACTAATGTAGAGGTTGTAATGAGGTTTTGGATTTACGGGCAACGCATGTCCTTTTGAATTGATACTAGGCTAGCTCATTTTGTAGTTTGTATCCTAGTAGACTATTGGAATCTGCAATAAATGACTTTGTTTTTGCACAGTTGGACTTGATGTGTATATGAACGACACATGGGCCAGAACCGTGGAGCAATGAAAGGACAGCAGGCGAGTAAAACCAAAACCTCATTACAACCTCTACACTACCATTCAGTAAAGCGCATACTGTACATTTCTCCGTTGCTTCGTGGTGTAGCAGACTTCAGTTGGCTCAGAATCTCCAGCTAGAATGACACTTATGCATTATTAATGAGGTACAACTATTAACTTATTGAAAATACAGTAATAGTAATGGTAGTATAGTAATAGTGTGCTGAAAACAAATAGTGGACATAGCGATGGTAAAAAAAAAAAAGAAGATGGGACAACATTAGATTTCAAAAGTTGAATAAACTTGGATAATCTGGTGTGCAGTTCACATATGGCTATGTTGTTTACATATTGTATTTAACTCACTTCCTCCCCATCCATATCATATGCTGAATACAATGAACATAATTCACCATGTGAATTGTTGGTGGACTAGGGAAAATCAAACCCTGAACCTCCTGACTGTGAGGCCAGTGTGCGACCCACTCATCCACCGTGCGGCACTTCTGAAGATATATTAGGTATATTCCATCCATCCCTTTTCACTGCCACTTGTCCTCACTAGGCGCATATCCCACCTGACTTTGGTCGAGAGGCAGGGTTATTCGATATATTAAGATATACAGGTGCGTCGCAATAAATTCGAATATGACCAAAAAGTTGATTTATTTCCGTTACTTCATTCAAAAAGTGAAACTTGTATATTGTATACTATGATTACGCACAGACTGATATTATTGAAATAGTTTTCCTTTTGATGATTATAATTGAAAAATAATGAAAATCCCAAAATCAGTATCTTAGAAAATTAGAATATTACTTATTACCAATAAAAAAAGGAATTTAAAAAATATAAGAGAGATGAGAGTTTAGTCCCAATATGCCGTACTACAAAATTCTTAGCAAGATACCATATGTGGCCACGATTATTTATTCGAATTTAGTTTAGCTCCGTGCAATACAGCCCTCTTGAAAATATTGGCCTGACTATATCTAGCTGAAACTTCACCACCTCACGCACCAGCTCAAGGTCCTTCCCCACCAGTGAGGTGACATTCCTTGTACCCAGAGCTAGCTCCTGTTGCCGAGGATTGGACCACCAAGTAAATTTTAATTTTTTCCCAGTCAAACGCATGCGGTGACGTGTCAACTAACTGATTTGCAAATGCTGTAAATCACCGCCTTTAAACAATAGATGCACCAATTAAAATGTTTATGTCAACATGCTTTCTTTGCTGACTGAGGGGAACTGCCCTGTTACGTCAGCACATCGTTATTACATATGAAGGCTGCTCTTTTCAGCGCATAGTCCCATCGTCAGTCATCAGAACAACAGGTAAGTAACATTGCACACTTTCTAGATCAAGGGTAGGGAACCTATGGCTCGGGAGCCAAATGTGGCTATTTTGTTGACCACATATGGCTCTCTGAAGTTTCTAAACACAATAACATTTATTTATTTTAATTTAGTTTTTTCTTAAATATATGTAACTTATCTTGCTTTACAACAGGGGTGTTTGAAGTACAGTCTGAGGGATTTATTCACCCGCTGGACAATCTAAAAAGACACTTTAAAAAAATGTTAGGGAAACAGAAAAAATTGAAAAACTAGCAGTAATTTTACAAAACATAAAGTCAAAGTATTCTGAGAAAGAAGTTGTGATCCAACCAAAAAAAGTTGTCATTTCCACCCACTCCACGTCCGAGGCAGCTCTCGTCGGCTTTAGCAGCCCAGCAGCCGCCAATAGCCGCGCCTCGCTGCAGGACTCAACCCACTCCTTATCCTCGGCAGCCTTCGCCGGCTCCGGCAGCCCAGACGCTGCCGGTCGCCGCACCCCGCTGCAGGATTCCGCCGATCGCCCGCCAGCGGCAGTTCCCGCCGGCGGCAGCCACTCCTGTGGTGCCTCCCAGGGCGTCGGTCTCGGTCCTTCCAGTCCCTCCTCCCAGGGCGTTGGTCCCGGTCCCTCCTGTGGGGCCTCCCAGAGCGTCAGCTCCAGCGCCTCCTGTGGTGTCGGCTCCGGCGCCTCCTGTGGCGCCTCCCACGGCGCAGGGCGCTCCTGTTGCGCCTCCCACGGCGCAGTGCGCTCCAGCGCTTCCAGCAACGCCCAAAGTTCCAGTCCTGCTTAGGCCTCGCCTGCGTCGTCGCCCCGGCCGACCCCTGGAGGGGTCTCGCCGGCCTGACTTGGGTCTCTGTCCCGGCCGACCCCCGGTGGGGTTCTGCCGGCGACCCACCACCTGACCTCCCGCCACCCTTCCCATCTTCTTGTGACGGTTGGACTTTTAGGACGTCTGGGATCTGTGTGATTGATTTGATTTGTGCCAGAGATTTGTACTAGTCCACAAAACGTTGCTCATTACATCTTCTACAGCAACGTTTTCCACTGCCATTGTTACACCTCTTAGCCAATATTTTTACACTATTGCTCCTTTCATACATATTTATATGATATGTTTCATTTGCTTTGGGAAATGTTGGTCTATTGCTATAGTTTTCAAATGGTCTTCAAACCAATTTTGATCCGGAATGTATATCGGACGTGCCCTCCCCTGCTAGTTTCACCGCTACGGTCTCCAAAACATTACTCCTCGAAAATGCGCCGAATACGCCACACCAGAGGAAAAACCTCACTCTTTTGGACCGTCCTGCGTGTTTCTCTGGTCTAAATCCAATTGAGAACATTTGGGGATGAATGGAAGGGATGTTTACAAAAGTGGACATAAGTTCCAGACAGCGGATGCCCTCTGCAAAGCCAACTTCACCACCTGAGCAACATTTCCGCCAATGTCCTAGAAACACAAGCATCAAGCAAGCCCAAACCAATTTTTGAGGCATTAACATCCTTACCACATTATTACCATACAATTACTGACAAATTTTATTTCTATTTTAGACAGGTTTGGGTTTTTTTTAGCTATGGTTTTAAACTTTTGATCAGCTGCGGAACAACCTATTTCCATTTAATGCTTGTTTGCAATAAATTGTTTTCTTGTTTCACTCCCATGTCTTCTTTTGGCCTTTTTTTTAAGGTCTCGCTCGGAACCTTCTTAAGAGCCAACAATACGTAAATTCCTCAGTAACTACTTTACTCATTAATTCATCATTAGTTCTTCAGTAACTACTCAACTCTAATATTAAGTGCCTTAGTCATTAGTTTTCCATTTGCTCTTCATCAGTAACTACTGTATTTATGTACCTTATTGTAAAGTGCGACTTAAAATTTTCATCATAAGTGTATACTGTATCTGAGGTGCCCTCCCCTGCAAGTTTCACAAGCTACAGCATCCACAAGAATTTCCTCCAATAATGTGCCAAATACAAGCTGTCTATCACCAATGCTCTTAGCTCTAGAATGAGACAGGAATACCGTACTGGTTTGCAACAGTGAACAAATCAGCCTTGTTGTACTAATCAAGGCTGATTGGCTGCTAAATTGTCCAACACTAATGTCATTTTCACAATCAACCACAAAAACAAAAAAACTACAGAAACAAACTTTCTCAGCACCGGCCTACTAAACTCATTGTTCTATCTTCTGCAGCAGAGACTTACAGACGATCGTCAGCAACTGGAGCTGTGAAGCGCTAGCCCCCTTTGGATAGCAATGAGTTGACTTTGAAAAGAACACAGGCAAAATAAGAAATGAATGTGCTAATGCAGCTCAGGTAGACATTCACTTATCTTTGTGTCACAGATTCCAGCTTGTGCAGTTGTGCAAATATAAGTTGGTACATCTCACTCCCTGACAGAGTCACGCTGGACATTCAGTTTAAGAGTATGGGCTTTTAGCTCCATGCCTACACGTTTGTTCTATTCTTTGTATGTATGGGAAGACCCAAGATACGTCAGCTAGACTATGTCTCTCAACTGGCCAGCGAACGCCTCTGCATCCGCCGGGGGGAGCTGGACAAAGTAGGCCTGGGGAGTGGGAAGTCTGGGCTTTCCCGCTGAAGCAAGTTCGATGTAGGGAAGTTTAATAAATCCAAATAGAAGGAGAAATAAACACAGCTATGTATTTAAACACCAAGCCAAATTAAAGACAGACGTCTGGGCTAATTACCTTTCCCTGCCAGCACATAAACTACATGAGCCTTACAACAGCATATCAGCAACGAGCAAAGTATCTCCCCCTGCCCAGCGTCTTTATACTTTAGGATGTCTTCTTCTTCTCCGCCTTCGCCCTGACAACAGTTCTTTGTTCGCTGTGTGCAGCAACCATCTTGCTTCCTATGAAGCATTCTGCGATCGGGACAGTCTCGGTGTTATCTTATCTGCAGCTGCGCTTCCCTCCTCTTGTCATGCTCTGCAGTTGCCGATTTTGGTGTTGCTTTGTCTTGCTGCTCATGGTAGCCGAAGATGTTGATACTTTGGGCACTTGATGTTCCAACGGTATCCTCTCTTTTGTTGTTCTGTTTCTATTAAATAATAATTATTAATTATCAATATAATTAAATAATAATTCAATTAAATAATAATTATTATTATTTCAGCATCCGTTGTCTACTTAAACAAGTATCAATTATGCTCAATTAAACATACTTTCTTAGTTGATCTAAGGGACACGCCCTGTGACGTCAGCATGTCACGTTTGACTGCTCTTTGCTGCTTCGCTGCATCAGTTCATCATTGAGCATCAAAACAGAAAAGGTAACAGTTTGGCCTAGGCAATTATAAATATGTCAACACTTTTTTAAGCACAATATTTAAAAAAAAGCATATCGTTCTTATCGATATTGACTGGATTTGCGTTGTAACTCTTGACACGGAAGTCTCACTCGTCACTCTGCACTGTGTGAGCTTCTGCCCCACCCCCCTTAAGTTGTGTAGCAGAAGCCCAACTCAGTCGGCAGTAAACATGAAGGAGCGTCTGCAGTGGAACAATGGATCACAAAAGAAAAAGGAAATAAATGTCATATTTGTTCTTCTGTGCTTTTGGTATGAACTGAGGATTTCAGCATAGCCAAAGGTTTGTTCTAAAGAAGACTGAAAATTACATTTGATCTATATTTATTTCAAAATGAGAATGCACTATTTTATTTTAGCTGTTATTTTTCTATAGCTTTTTAAAAATTGTAATCAAACAACTTTGCACGCATATTCCGTGTTGACTTTGTCTAAACTCACTTTGTGGTAATAATATCGGGATATATATTGTGTATCAATATTCAACCTAAATACTTTATGTCGGGAGAGAGTTTTGCACACTGGGATAACTGGACTATACAAAAAATCTCTCCATCTTGGATGAGTGCAGGAGAAGCTTAAGAGCGAAATGTGTGCCTGCAAGAGTAAAAGGTGAGGAACGGAAGTCTCACAGCTGCCCCTACTCAGCCTAAGTAGTACGCAGCCTCAATTTGGTGCCGGTGTGTCCAGTTGTCCCAGTTCCTGCCAAGCGCCCAACTGTCAGACAGAGAGAGGGCAAGCACCACAAGGCACAATAGCATGTGACCACAACACTTCCATGGCTCTGCTGTGAATTTATGGCTGCTATTGTTGGAATCTGGTTTCCCCAACGTATTCTAGTGTTTCTGAACGGCACTTCTATTGACTGCCACAATCAAAAGAGATCATGGCCACTTAAGAGTATGACGCAAAGTGAGTGTACCAGCAAGTATGCTGACATTTATTGAGCTCAACTAAACAATGATGATCCGGGTGTCAAGCAGGCGGTGTCATTCTTTACTTCCTGGCTACCATGCATGCATGCCATCTTTCCTTTGTCCTACTAGCCCATTTTGTACTATTTGACAAAAAACTAAATGTAATTTGATGGCTGTTTTAGAGTAATACAAATATTGTACATAGAAATAAATTGTTCAATAACAAATGTAGTTCAAAATAACACATAACAAAACCACATTTACACATTCTTCTTACAGAAATGGGTTTATCCAACTTGCAGCACTATAAAATCACTATTAATCTATGAAATCTACTTTGACAGAAAGAAAGGAGATGTGAGCTGTTTCAGTTTTACGTGACTGCCAACATTTAAATTTCCCTTTATTTACAAAGCACATCTCCAATAAATGCATGCATTGTGTTTGAATAGAACCCTTTTTTTTTGTCTTGTCCAGCATCATAACAGCTGAATGGGAGTCAAGCTGCCTTTAAATGCTGAGCAAAATTTCTTTGCCAAGGGAGACTTCATAATCCAAATGAGTCTCTCTTGACATTTGACTGCGTTTATTATGAATTTTGTTGCACCACATTTCGAAGACGGACCTGACCTGAAAAGGGACAGGTGGGGGGTGGGGTGAGGGATATAAAAGGGTGCAGAAGAACCTCACAAACATATTTCAACCATTTTATAAACAACCGTGATAATCAAGATTTCAGCAACAACCAGAACAGTCTCAGAGCAAAATGAGAAAAAATACAGGGGAAAGAAAAATAATAATAAAAATAATGATAATACTAATATACATGTACACACATTCATATACATATCGTCTATAAGCGCGCGGTGCCGAGGACATGTTGCAGAGCAGTTTCTAGATTCGGCTCACCAGCACGGTGGCCAAACTCGTGCTGGGCATACTCCGGAAGTGGATGCTGAGTTGACAGTCCTGTGCTAGTCTAGTGTCCTTGGTTTAGACTACTTTCCACTACTTCCCCATTCGCCCTCGAACATAGCTCAACTTCTTCTTCTTCTAAGGTTTTATGGCGGTGGGCAATCAAAAAACTGGTGCATTACTACCACCAACTGATTAGGAGTATGGATGTTACTGACCTACTTTGTGTGACTGCAAGAAATTTAACTAACTTATGTATAAAGTACTTAAATAACAAATTAAACCAATGGAGATAATAATAACGACAACAATACTAATAACGATAAGTATATATACACCCCCAAATAAACCTACAAGCTTCTATATTCACCTAACTAACCCTGTTTCTTTCACAAATTCCCACCAAATTTTTCCACTTTGACCATGTGAACCTCCCCTTAGTATCTTAATTATATTGAAGCTTTCTTTTTGTCTATCAAGCTTTTGTATCATCTGTCTCCTTTGTGTGTTGTATTTTTTGCATTGTAAAAAAACATGTTCAATTGTTTCCTCCTCCCACAATAATCACGACCCCCCGTGTTGTGCTTCCCTATCTTGTGCAATGTGCTATTCAACCTTGTATGGCCAAACCTCATTCGTGAGAATATGACCTCCTCCCTCCTATTTCTTCCTGTACTCCTTACCTCTCCTGCTTCCTTCTGAATGTTGTAATACCACCTCCCCTTCTTTCCTTTCTCCAATTGTTTCTGCCATCTCTCCTTTACTTTCCATTTCTTTATGTTCTTTACTTCTTTCCGACAAATACTCACATTTATTTTGATATTCTCCTTCTTTGTCGCTCCCTTTGCAATCCTGTCTGCCATTTCATTTCCAAACACCCCAATATGTGCTGGCACCCATGAAAAAAAAACGTGACACCCATACTCTGAATCCTATACATCGCCTGCTCCATTTCTATTAAAACATCTGGTCTACTCTCCAAATGATTGCTATTTAAACTATCTAGTGCTGAACTTGAATCAGAACATATAAGTGCTCTACCTACTCTTGTGTCTTCCACCCGCTGTAGTGCCAACACTAATGCCACCATTTCCCCCGTGTATACTGACACTTTTCCCTCCATCCTTTTCCCCACCCTGACATCAAACTCCGGAACAAAATACGTGACTCCTGTCTCGTCTCTTTCTTGTCTTACATTCTGTTTTCCTTAATAATTTCCTCTCTTCCTCTTTGCTCATCGACTCTCTTCACTGCTTCTGCATAGCTTAAGTTGCTAACTGTTTTTATGTGATTTATTTGTATTGCCTTCTATCTAGCTTCACACCCACCAAATGTCACGCTGTGTTGTCCCCCACAATTGCAACATTTATCTTGCTTCACATTCTTCAAACCTATGATTTCCTTCACATTTCTAACATCTCTATTTTCCTTTGCAAACTGCAGCTATGTGTCCATATCTTTGGCATTTGTAGCATCTAAGTGGTGGTAGAATATAAGACCTAACTGGGAAACTCATACACCCTATTTTAATTCTCTCTGGGAGAATGGACCCTCAAAATTCAATAAGGACTGACATGCTATCTTGTCTTTCCCCATTAACTGTTCTTTGCAATCTTTGAATTGAATTCACCTCTCCTACACTCATACTTTTTTAGTTTCTCCAAGTCTTCATCTATTGGAATCCCAGTTATGACTCCCCTCACACCCATTTCTACCCCTAATACTCTTCGTTCACCCACCACCTTCTTGCATACACTTTCCACCTGCCTAGCTTTATTTCTCTGCTCCTCTGTTTTACATATTACCAATAAGTTTCCATCCCACAATATTTTCGCCATTTCCACTTCACCAATTTTTTTCTTTAGTTCTTTTGTCAACGCTATCGGACTTAGTTTGATATTTTCATCTTCTTTCCTGAATCTCAGAATAATTTTGAACTCTCCCTCTGATAACTTTTTCCGTATTACGCCTTCCCCTTATCTGAACTACTCCCTACCAACCTGCTGCCGTGTTTCTTCCGTTTAGTGTTCTGATTCCCATTCATATTCCCCGTGTTCCTTCCCTGATATGATCTCTGTGAATTTCCATTGGCCGCCAGCTCCCATTCATTTCCTAACTCTATCTCTCTATCCCCCCCATCTACCTGATTTGCCATCCTGGTCCACTCACAAATCAGCTTATGCCCACCGCCAAGTTCTCGCGTTCAGACGAGCGTCTCCGATTTATTATCCCTCCGCTACCTGCGTCAAGCGACCAATCGCAGTGCTACTTTACGGGCTGCCCCCGAGGTAACTATTGCTCAACTGTGATTGCTCAAAAGTTCAAATGGTTGAACATCTGCCGCGCTAATTGGTTGCTGTTGAAAAGTCTAATGTTAAGAAGCCAGCATGGTGAGTCGGTATAGTTAGCAGTGTTAATTAGCGTACCTGTTCTTTGTAGCGCTACAAGTTTGTTCGATGATGACGTAGTAAAAGGTACTTCTGTTCTGACCACTAAAAATGTTCTCCTTTACCAGCACTCCTGTTCCAACATGTCTCTCTATAACTGGTTAAATGTTAAAAATGTTGAACATCATCCACACTGACTGTTGACAGTATGTTGAAAACACAAATACGACTTGGTAGTTGCAGCCAAACGTACCGGTCAGCTGATGTGTGTCAGTTTATTACTACTCAGCACAAATAAGGAGCATGATAAACACAGATTTGTATTAAAATTCAGAAAAAAGTCAAGCGCTTCCAGGATTTTAACCCAAGACCGCTCACACCCAAAGCGAGAATCATACATCTAGACCAACAAGCCATCATTCCTATAAACCTTCGGTGATACTTTATGATATATATACTGAAATATACTGAATACTATATGACAACACAATCAAATGTGCATCAAATATAGAATGAAAGTATATTTTTTTGTTTGCAGCTTAAAGGCTGTGTAGCTGCCTACAAGCCAGCTATCAGGGTTCATATACTCCCATGGAAGCATCCCTTCAGTCTGCTGTTGAAACCACTGGAATGTCTAATGTTGAACATCACATCTTAGCGTCATTTATCAGGATGAGAGAGACCAGCTTTATTATCATCATCTGTATATGCTATTAAACTTCCATTTGATTCACTCCAGTAATTTGGCCGGCTGCCTATATGACCGCATTGAGGGTCAGCATACCTTGCAGCTGAAAATCCAAATGCTGGAGCAGCTCAGCCACGCGAAGGGAGGTGGCGGAGGGAAAAATAAATCGGAGACACTCGTCTGAACGTGAGAACTTGGCGGTGGGCATAAGCTGATTTGTGAGTGGATCAAGATGGCAAATCAGGGAGATGAGGATGAAGGGGATAGAGAGAGAGAGTTAGGAAATGAATGGGAGCTGGCGGCCAATGGAAAGTCACAGAGATCATATCAGGGAAGGAAAACAGGGAATATGAATGGGAATCAGAACACTAAACGGAAGAAACACGCCAGCAGGTTGGAAGGGAGTAGTTCAGATGTGAATGAATGGGGTAAAAAAGGAGTTTCAATACCCTGTGTTAAAAGAGGGTAACAAAATAGCGATAAAGGATAAGGAAAAGGCTGAAATGTTGGTGGAAACATTTAGAAAAATTCATTGTTCAGAAAATATCAGTGAGGAAGGGAAAAGGGGAAGGGAAAGGACAATAAGGGAGAGTGAGGCTTTGGTGCACTGGGAAGGGGAAACAGAGGGTTTAATTGATGCACCATTTACTAAAGCGGAATTGAATCGAGTTTTAAAGAGGACAAAGCAGTCAGCTCCAGGTAAGGATCAGATATGCTATATAATGATAAATTACCGTAGTGAAAAATCAAAAGAGGTATTGCTCGAGTTGTATAACAAAGTCTGGGAGGAAGGGAAATGACCAGGTAACTGGAAAGAGGCTGTGGTGGTACCAATAAGTAAGCCTGGGAAAGATTCTTCAGACCCAATGAATTATAGACCAATTTCCTTAACATCAAGTACTTGCAAAGTAATGGAGAAAATGATAAATGAAAGATTAATATATTTTTTGGAGAGTAAAGGGTGTATAATAAAATATCAAAGTATCAAAGGTTTTAGGAAGGGACGTAATGCTGTGGATGCAGTGTTGTGCTTAGAGCATGAAATAAGAAAAGCTCAGAGTAATAAAGAAAGTGTGATAGCAGTTTTCTTTGATATTGAAAAAGCATATGATATGTTATGGAAAGACGGGCTGCTAATTAAACTTTTTAAAATGGGAATAAGAGGGAAGATGTACAAATGATTACAAAACTTTCTCCAAGATAGGAAGATACAAGTTAAAGTAGGGAATGAGTATTCAGAAAGTGTTACAGTAGAGAATGGGACACCACAAGGGAGTATTGTGAGTCCATTATTATTTTCAGTAATGATAAATGATGTCTTTTCAGAAGTGGAACAGGGGATGGGGTGTTCTTTGTTTGCAGATGATGGGGCAATCTGGAAGTGGGGACAAAATGTACGAAAAAATGCAGGAAGCGATTTTAAAAGTAGAGAAATGGGCAAATCGTTGGGGATTTAGATTTTCAGTTGAGAGAACAAAAACAATGATTTTTACAAGGAAAAGAATTGGAAAAGAGGTTAAATTAAAGTTATATAATCAGGAGTTGGAGAAGGTTAAACACTTTAAACTACTAGGGATATGGTTTGATGAAAGACTTACATGGGCAGTACACATTCAGAAAATGGTTGACGAATGTAAAAAGGTGGTGAATGTAATGAGGTGTTTAGTGGGATGAGAATGGGGAGCAAATAGGAAAGCTCTCAAATCTATGTACATAGGATTAGTCCGATCTATTTTGGATTATGGGGGAAATGTTCATGGTTCTGTAGCCAGATCAACACTTCAAAAACTAGATCAAATACAATATCAGTGTCTAAGATTATGTGCAGGTGCATTTAAATCAACTCCAGTAGAAGCATTACTAGTAGAAATGGGAGAACAAGCACTGGAAATAAGAAGAGCGCAATTAATAATAAGTTATTGGGCTAATTTACAGGGTCATTGTCAGGATCATCCAGCACAAGATACATTAAAGGCATGCTGGGAAAAGGAGAGAAAGAGAACAGAGAGCTTTGGATGGATAGCGACGGACAAAGCAAGACAATACCAGATAGATCAACTACAGATCAGCCCTACAGTGCTTTTACCATTATTACACCCATGGTTATTTCCAGAGTTTATGGTGGATCTATCAATATTACATAAAAGGAAAGACAAGAACTTTATTGTTACAGCACAGACAGTACAGACATATATTGACAGTTTATTACAGTTACATACAGATATACACAGATGCATCAAAGAGTAGAGACAGCAAAGCAGGAGTCACGTATTTTGTTCCGGAGTTTGATGTCAGGGTGGGAAGGAGGATGGAGGGAAAAGTGTCAGTATACACGGGGGAAATGGTGGCATTAGTGTTGGCACTACAGTGGGTGGAAGACACAAGAGTAGGTAGAGCACTTATATGTTCTGATTCAAGTTCAGCACTAAATAGTTTAAATAGCAATCATTTGGAGAGTAGACCAGATGTTTTAATAGAAATGGAGCAGGCGATGTATAGGATTCAGAGTATGGGTGTCACGTTTTTTTTTCATGGGTGCCAGCACATATTGGGGTGTTTGTAAATGAAATGGCAGACAGGATTGCAAAGGGAGCGACAAAGAAGGAGAATATCNAAACTTCCATTTGATTCACTCCAGTAATTTGGCCGGCTGCCTATATGACCGCATTGAGGGTCAGCATACCTTGCAGCTGAAAATCCAAATGCTGGAGCAGCTCAGCCACGCGAAGGGAGGTGGCGGAGGGAAAAATAAATCGGAGACACTCGTCTGAACGTGAGAACTTGGCGGTGGGCATAAGCTGATTTGTGAGTGGATCAAGATGGCAAATCAGGGAGATGAGGATGAAGGGGATAGAGAGAGAGAGTTAGGAAATGAATGGGAGCTGGCGGCCAATGGAAAGTCACAGAGATCATATCAGGGAAGGAAAACAGGGAATATGAATGGGAATCAGAACACTAAACGGAAGAAACACGCCAGCAGGTTGGAAGGGAGTAGTTCAGATGTGAATGAATGGGGTAAAAAAGGAGTTTCAATACCCTGTGTTAAAAGAGGGTAACAAAATAGCGATAAAGGATAAGGAAAAGGCTGAAATGTTGGTGGAAACATTTAGAAAAATTCATTGTTCAGAAAATATCAGTGAGGAAGGGAAAAGGGGAAGGGAAAGGACAATAAGGGAGAGTGAGGCTTTGGTGCACTGGGAAGGGGAAACAGAGGGTTTAATTGATGCACCATTTACTAAAGCGGAATTGAATCGAGTTTTAAAGAGGACAAAGCAGTCAGCTCCAGGTAAGGATCAGATATGCTATATAATGATAAATTACCGTAGTGAAAAATCAAAAGAGGTATTGCTCGAGTTGTATAACAAAGTCTGGGAGGAAGGGAAATGACCAGGTAACTGGAAAGAGGCTGTGGTGGTACCAATAAGTAAGCCTGGGAAAGATTCTTCAGACCCAATGAATTATAGACCAATTTCCTTAACATCAAGTACTTGCAAAGTAATGGAGAAAATGATAAATGAAAGATTAATATATTTTTTGGAGAGTAAAGGGTGTATAATAAAATATCAAAGTATCAAAGGTTTTAGGAAGGGACGTAATGCTGTGGATGCAGTGTTGTGCTTAGAGCATGAAATAAGAAAAGCTCAGAGTAATAAAGAAAGTGTGATAGCAGTTTTCTTTGATATTGAAAAAGCATATGATATGTTATGGAAAGACGGGCTGCTAATTAAACTTTTTAAAATGGGAATAAGAGGGAAGATGTACAAATGATTACAAAACTTTCTCCAAGATAGGAAGATACAAGTTAAAGTAGGGAATGAGTATTCAGAAAGTGTTACAGTAGAGAATGGGACACCACAAGGGAGTATTGTGAGTCCATTATTATTTTCAGTAATGATAAATGATGTCTTTTCAGAAGTGGAACAGGGGATGGGGTGTTCTTTGTTTGCAGATGATGGGGCAATCTGGAAGTGGGGACAAAATGTACGAAAAAATGCAGGAAGCGATTTTAAAAGTAGAGAAATGGGCAAATCGTTGGGGATTTAGATTTTCAGTTGAGAGAACAAAAACAATGATTTTTACAAGGAAAAGAATTGGAAAAGAGGTTAAATTAAAGTTATATAATCAGGAGTTGGAGAAGGTTAAACACTTTAAACTACTAGGGATATGGTTTGATGAAAGACTTACATGGGCAGTACACATTCAGAAAATGGTTGACGAATGTAAAAAGGTGGTGAATGTAATGAGGTGTTTAGTGGGATGAGAATGGGGAGCAAATAGGAAAGCTCTCAAATCTATGTACATAGGATTAGTCCGATCTATTTTGGATTATGGGGGAAATGTTCATGGTTCTGTAGCCAGATCAACACTTCAAAAACTAGATCAAATACAATATCAGTGTCTAAGATTATGTGCAGGTGCATTTAAATCAACTCCAGTAGAAGCATTACTAGTAGAAATGGGAGAACAAGCACTGGAAATAAGAAGAGCGCAATTAATAATAAGTTATTGGGCTAATTTACAGGGTCATTGTCAGGATCATCCAGCACAAGATACATTAAAGGCATGCTGGGAAAAGGAGAGAAAGAGAACAGAGAGCTTTGGATGGATAGCGACGGACAAAGCAAGACAATACCAGATAGATCAACTACAGATCAGCCCTACAGTGCTTTTACCATTATTACACCCATGGTTATTTCCAGAGTTTATGGTGGATCTATCAATATTACATAAAAGGAAAGACAAGAACTTTATTGTTACAGCACAGACAGTACAGACATATATTGACAGTTTATTACAGTTACATACAGATATACACAGATGCATCAAAGAGTAGAGACAGCAAAGCAGGAGTCAAGTATTTTGTTCCGGAGTTTGATGTCAGGGTGGGAAGGAGGATGGAGGGAAAAGTGTCAGTATACACGGGGGAAATGGTGGCATTAGTGTTGGCACTACAGTGGGTGGAAGACACAAGAGTAGGTAGAGCACTTATATGTTCTGATTCAAGTTCAGCACTAAATAGTTTAAATAGCAATCATTTGGAGAGTAGACCAGATGTTTTAATAGAAATGGAGCAGGCGATGTATAGGATTCAGAGTATGGGTGTCACGTTTTTTTTTCATGGGTGCCAGCACATATTGGGGTGTTTGGAAATGAAATGGCAGACAGGATTGCAAAGGGAGCGACAAAGAAGGAGAATATCAAAATAAATGTGAGTATTTGTCGGAAAGAAGTAAAGAACATAAAGAAATGGAAAGTAAAGGAGAGATGGCAGAAACAATAGGAGAAAGGAAAGAAGGGGAGGTGGTAATACAAAATTCAGAAGGAAGCAGGAGAGGTAAGGAGTACAGGAAGAAATAGGAGGGAGGAGGTCATATTCTCACGAATGAGGTTTGGCCATACAAGGTTGAATAGCACATTGCACAAGATAGGGAAGCACAACACGGGGGGTCGTGATTATTGTGGGAGGAGGAAACAATTGAACATGTTTTTTTACAATGCAAAAAATACAACACACAAAGAAGACAGATGATACAAAAGCTTGATAGACAAAAAGAAAGCTTCAATATAATTAAGATACTAAGGGGAGGTTCACAAGGTCAAAGTGGAAAAATTTGGTGGGAATTTGTGAAAGAAACAGGGTTAGTTAGGAGAACATAGAAGCTTGTAGGTTTATTTGGGGGTGTATATATACTTATCGTTATTAGTATTGTTGTCGTTATTATTATCTCCATTGGTTTAATTTGTTATTTAAGTACTTTATACATAAGTTAGTTAAATTTCATGCAGTCACACAAAGTAGGTCAGTAACATCCATACTCCTAATCAGTTGGTGGGAGTAATGCACCAGTTTGTTGATTGCCCACCGCCATAAAACCTTAGAAGAAGAAGAAGTTGAGCTATGTTCGAGGGCGAATGGGGAAGTAGTGGAAAGTAGTCTAAACCAAGGACACTAGACTAGCACAGGACTGTCAACTCAGCATCCACTTCCGGAGTATGCCCAGCACGAGTTTGGCCACCGTGCTGGTGAGCCGAATCTAGAAACTGCTCTGCAACATGTCCTCGGCACCGCGCGCTTATAGACGATATGTATATGAATGTGTGTACATGTATATTAGTATTATCATTATTNAACCGTGAGGCCAAATGAAAAAACAGTTTCGGCAGCTACCGAGATTCATTTCCAACTCGAGGATGGCATCAGAAGCCAAACGGCCAAAGGGAGGTTCAATTCTAATCATTTTCGACGTGCCGTATGTTTGTACTTGCAGCTATCGGCTAGCGTGACCTTGGCAATATTCGTACGAGCTGTCCTAACTTTATTAGCATAACGCCGGCCCATCTAGCGTTTGTATGCGATGTCGATAAACCGATCGGACGGCATTTACCTGATATTTACATCCATTCAACTCGACTCAAAGGTAGCACGTGCCGTGTGGAATACTCTCCGCTTTCTTCCTCGTGCGTTTCTTCCTAAAACTTTATTGTTCCAAGAGTTGACATAAAGGTTACAAACTGCACACTAACACGATGTCATGTTTTCATGAGCTTTTTAAACACACAACTAGGCCTCGCAAATTTGACTGCAATGCCATGCAGCATAATCATTTCTTTACGACAATATTTCGTTGACACCGGGGTGAAGTTAGCTTGACGTTGGATATTCGTCTCCGTCAATGTGAATTTCCCATTAGTAGTTGGATATTCGGCTCCGTAGCTACAGCGGTCGTCCTCCCTCACCCTACCCGGACTCCTCTCTCATAGTCCCGCGAGCTCGCACTGGAAATGCCGCTCTAACTGCTGGCTGTGTTTCTAGGGACCGTCAATAAATTACTATTTTGGGGAAGAACGTTTGTTAAAAAACTGTCAAATACTGAATTGTAAATTAAACCACAAATCGACCTTTAACCATGTTAAATGATTTGTCCTAGCATGAAAGTATTTTTGCACACCCCTTTTCACCTTTTATTGGATTTTATATGAATTTATAACATAAAAAAATATATACAGGTATATTTTTCACATTGTTTGCTATTTCATTTGTAATACCTCCCGGGTCATGTGACCTAGCAACCCCAAACCACCATATATTAGTAGCCCAATATTTGTCCTTCCATGCACATCTTTTTGTTTGCCCATTTTAGCTTCAGATTAATTTAAATTTCAAAATGGATGAATGTAAATGTATGTAAAACATATGTATAGGTTTTTGATGATTTTTTTTTTAATTATAATCAAAGGACAGTTGGACAGCCCTGAAGTTAGATGGTAAAATACTGAGCTGGTTTATCATTCAACAACAGCAGTAAGACTTGTGAAAACACTCAACAGCCATTACTTTTTAGGAGAAGTAACTTGTAACTATAACAAACTATTTTGTTAAGTAGGATTTCCACAACCCCCGACAATATCCTTACTGATTCAGTCTTGATTCAGACTATTCATTGTAGATAATAATGAAAATATATACAGTGAGGAAAAAACTATTTGAACCCCAGCTGATTTTGTAAGTTTGCCCACTAACAAAGAAATGATCAGTCTATAATTTCAATGGTAGGTTTATTTGAACACTGAGAGACAATGACAAAAAAATCAAGAAAAATGCATTTCAAAAAGAGTTATAAATTAATTTGCATTTCCATGAAGTAAGTAAGTATTTGATCCCTTATCCATCAGCAAGATCTCTAGCTTCCAGGTGGATCTTATACAGGTAACGAGTTGACATTGGCAGCCCTCTCAGCTCGTTACCTGTAAAAAAGAGACCTGTCCACAGAAGCAATCAATCAATCCAGATGCCATACTCTGCACCATGGCCGAGACCAAAGAGATTTTCAAGGATGTCGGGGACAAGATTGTGGAGCTACACAAGGCTGGAATGGGCTACAAGACCATCGCCAAGCAGCAGTTGGTTCAATTATTCGCCAATGGAAGAAACATAAATTAACTGCCAATCTCCCTCGTTCTGGAGCTCCATGCAAGATCTCACTTCATGGAGTTTCAGTGATAATGAGAACGGTGAGGAATCAGCCCAGAACCACTCGGGAGGAACTTGTCAATGATCTCAAGGCAGCTGGGACCATAGTCACCACAAAAACAGTTGGTAACACACTATGCCGTGAAGGACTGAAATCCTGCTGTGCCCGCGAGGTCCCCCTGCTGAAGAAAGTCCATCTACAGGCCCGTTTGAAGTTTGCCACTGAACATCTGACTGATTCAAAGGAAGACTGGGTGAATGTGTTGTGGTCAGATGAGACCAAAATTGAGCTCTTTGGCATCAACTCAACTTGCCGTGTTTGGAGGAGGAGGAATGCTGCCTATGACTCCAAAAACACCGTCCCCACCATCAAATATGGAGGTGAAACGAAATGCTTTGGTTCGAGTTTCGAGTTGCCAAACATCAGCCACAAAAAATTAATGACTTGGAGAGGATCTGCAAAGAGGAGCGGGCCAAAATCCCCCCTAAGATGTGTGCAAACCTTGTGGCCAACTACAAGAAACGGCTGACCTCTGTGATTGCCAACAAAGGTTTTGCCACCAAGTACTGAAGCACGTTTTTCAAAGGGATCAAATACTTATTTCCTTTATGGAAATGCAAATTAATTCATAACTCTTTTTGAAACGCATTTTTCTGGATTATTTTTGTCATTGTTGTCTCTCAGGGTTCAAATAAACCTACCATTGAAATTATAGAAATGGGCAAACTTACAAAATCAGCTGGGGTTCAAATAGTTTTTTCCTCACTGAATTTTGTTCTTGATTGTTTTTACTTGACATAGATGTGTCAATTGTCCCTTTTGATACATTTATTGAAACATTTAACAAGCAAACTAGAGGGCGATATTATAATCAAACTTATTACCTACTGCAATTACTTAGTGAAACCAGACAAGTCGACAGGTGTTGAACACAAAGATTTTTTTTTATCTGTTTAAAGTTGTGCATGCATATGCTGTTGGTATGACATATAAACAATGCTTGACCTGGAACCTTCTTGACTTGATCGAGGGCTGGGTTTCATTTGTGGGGGGATGTTTATAGCTTTCAGACGTGCATTGCACAGCATTATAAAGATGGAGCTCAATCACACTCCCCTGATTCTTCACCTTTGTTGATGACTTGTATTTAACTTGTATTTGCTTGTACGCATCTACGTAGGGTGATCTAACCAATCAAAAATAATATTGCATCAAATGTGGAATGACTGTGTTTTCTGCTAGGACATCAACAAGTAGCAAGTAGCTGTTTGCCTTTGATGAAAAAAAAACATCCACACTTCACTCGCTGACATTGTGAATACCGAGGTACAGTATGTTGATTGCAAAATGTGCCTAAAACCTTCATTTACTCTTCCAATAATGCCTTGCACATTGCCACTTTCATATTATTGTATTATTATCATAGTAGCCATGCCATAGTTGACAAAAACAAAAAAGCAATTCTTGTTACATGTTAATGTCCCAGGTAAACAATAATTGGATCACTATTTTACCGAAAAGCATACTTAGAATTTTACTGAGAGCACAGTTTGTAAAAAAAAATAGGGTCAGTCCAGACAACTTTAACTAAAATTGGATTGTGTGAAATTTAAATTAATTTTAATCTAAAATGGAAAAAAAAAAGCTGTGCGTGGTCGGACATATTTAGGCCTACTAATATAAAGTGGTTTGGGGTTCCTAGGTCACATAACCCAGGAGTTATTACAAAGGGAATATGTAATAAATTCATAAAAAATCATGAGAAAATAACTGGATAAACAAAAGTGTGCAAGGCAAGACAAATATTGGGCTACTAATATAATGTGGTTTCGGGTTCCTAGGTCACATGACCCAGGAGCTATCACAAAAGGAATATGTAAAAAATTAAATATAGAAATAGAGTAACTGTTTGATAATGCTCACAGAACTAGACAGTCTATTTAATGGCTGATCCTTTTGTTATTTCAGTGCACTTGGAATTCACCTAGGATAATTTACTCATCCAAATACGATCAGAAAGACCTGTCATTTTTTAATAATAAGCCGAAACAACCGACAACAACATTCACTTTAATAATATGCACGGTGTTTTGTATCAAGGAAGGCTCAGACAAAGACAAAGGTTTTAATACAAAGATGGCAAGAAATTAGCAGTAATTACTACGAACTATCCCGAATGATGATAATTGAGCTCCATTCACATATATCTGCACAAATATAAAAACAAAACCTTAGAAATAATCTGTTATGTTGTTGTTGCATATGCAATGTCCGGATCACAGTTCTTGTAAAGATGGGCCATGGATGCTATTGGGTGGGAGCAGGGGAGAGGAAAGCTGTCCACTTAGCATTTACACAGCCTGAGAATACAGACTGCAAGACAATGTGGTGGTCCTGGAGCGAATAGACCAGTCCCCACTCCCTGAAGGCAGCAGGTGGAACAGGTCATAAGCAGAACGATGCATGTCCCTCAAGATGTCATTCTTGTCCCAGGCAGTGGGTGGTGAACTCCTCTGTGAAAATGTTGTCGGAATGATTACACCTGCTGTTTTCCCCACTTGCTGGAGTGCCTGATGATCTGCCTTACTGCAGCTACATAACCACACTACATAAGTTATCACACACGTATTGGCACAGTTATAGATCAGCCTGAGTTTGGGGGCATTTAGGCACATTTCAGTGTGCTCAGAAAGAAAATCCTGATTTGCGATATAAAAAATTGACATACGGTCCTATAAAGGTGTGCATCATACTACTAGACTAGTACCACTTATCTAAAGTGGTTTCAAGTACATTTCTCACATGACCTGGAGGGTATATAACAAAATGCTTGATGTTTCATCTTTTAAATTGATATGAAATCAAGTTTGAAACAAAGAAGTGTGCATGATACTAGGAGTCAATAGAGTTCCTAAGCCACATGACCTGCAAGCTGTTAAAATTAAATACTGTATATATATTTTTATACTGTTAAAAATTCCTATACAATTCAATAAAAGGACAAAAAAGTGGCGTGCAAAAAAGTTTCAGGGTAGGAATAATTATTTAACATGGTTATAGATCAATTTGCGGTGAAATTTACAATATATGAAATTTTTCAACAGACGTTCTTTACCAAAACAGTAATTTATTGACGGTCCCCAGAAACACAGCCAGCGTTTAGCGGGCACTTCCCGTGCAAGCTTGCGGACCATGAGAGAGGAGTCCGGGCAGGGTGAGGGAGGACGACCGCTATACCTATGGAGCCGAATATCCAACGTCCAACTTTACCACCTTTTCGTTGACAAAATGCTTTCTTACTATGCAGGTGGAGGATATTCCCCTGCAGAACTTCCTACAGTGGTGTGACCGTGTCGGAGTGGCACTTAGCAGTAAGGTATGTTGTCCCAATCTGGGACTTTTTTTTACAGTATTCTGGTCGATGGTGTCAAACTCAAGGCTTGCGGGCCACATCGGTCCGTTTGTAAGCAGTATTGATGATAATAATACGACAATGAACAGTTGGTAGTTGGTGGCTAAGCAAAACTCACGAGTTCGACACGGCTGATTGAGGCGGCCTTGGATTGTGAGGATGCATGCTTCTTTCTGCAGGTCTGTGTGAGTAAAGAGGGCACAGTGGCACACTATGGGATGTTTGCCAAGGACCACATTGAGAAAGGGGAGGTCTTATTCACCATTCCCAGGTCAGCTCTTCTTCACCAAGGAACGACAGAAGTCTCTGACCTGCTAGAGCGAGGTGACTGTCAAATATGAAGTCTGCTACATGAGAATAGTGAGGCCTCATATGAGTGCTCCTTACAGAGAAGGGGTCCTTGGAGAGCTCGTCAGGCTGGGTGCCCCTCCTTCTGGGTCTGCTGTATGAGTATGTGTCACCACGATCTCACTGGAGACATTACCTGTCACTCTGGACTGACTTTAAGACTCTGGATCATCCTATGTTCTGGTAAGGCACAACCCTGTGCTCTGTTGACAACTTGATAACAATGTATAACAAAGATGTTGCAGATGCACTTCACACATGGAATTTTCTAAAAATATTAGTTCTGTTTAATTCAAACATAACTAGGTTCCTGATCAAGCATAACTTTTATGTTGTGGTTTACAAAATATACTTTTTTACACTGTCTGGGATTTGTTTTGAGAAAATCGCCAAGTTGGCAACACGGGGCCTAGCCATTCACAGTTTGAAAATACACGAAATAATCATTCATAAAAAATATGAGAAAATATTGGCCTAAGTAAAAAAACAACAACAAAAAAAATCAGGAAATTATTCAAAAAATAATGTCTCTCTTTACAAAGATGGTCAAGAAAAGGATCAATGGAATGGTTATTGATGACAATTCATTGCAGGAATAAACAGTAGTGAGCAAACAACATTGATATGCAGGTATATGACCTCTGATTGGCTTTATCTTAGAGATGGCTAAAAAAAAAATTATTTTACACAATTTTACTAGGGGACTTGACCACAAGTTGGAAAACTACTGCTATAAGGTAACATTAGAAAAGATTGTTTTAGAAAGTTTAGTAATGTTTTACGGCTCCAAACCATTTTTTACTGGAAGAGGAAGCAAAATGGCTCTTTTGATGGTAAAGGTTGCCGACCCCTGCCCTAGACTAACGAGCCATGTAGCATATTATCTAACTTTTCAAAGTCAAGCTCTCAAAAAGATGATGCGATGGCGCATATTTGCAGGGGCGCTCTCATTGTTTTAGTCCGACAGTGCCCCTCATGGTCATCAGTGTCAATGCTCCACACTCAGGTCAAAAGTGGACCGAGACTATTTGCTGAAGGGAACTGGCGTTCCAGAAGCTGTGGACACAGACCTGACTAACATCCAGAGGGAGTATAAGGATGTTGTCTTGCCCTTCATGGCCAAGCATCCTCACCTGTGGAATCCTGACACACACACGCTGGACATGTACACACAACTGGTGGCTTTTGTAATGGCCTACAGGTTAGTCAGGCAAAACAGTGTTTAAAAGTATTATGCTATTTGTTTGCAAATAGCAAACAAATAGTTCACCCCTGTGTAGTTTCCAAGAGCCACACGAAGAAGACGACGATGACAAGGAAGAAGAGAAGCCCTCCAATCCTCCAATGATGGTTCCTATGGCCGACTTGCTCAACCACGTGTCCAATCACAATGCTTATCTGGAGTTCACACCAGTACACTTCCAACACTTTTTAAAATTTGGACAGTTTAGACTGGGCTTTGTTACATGGCCTTGTTGTCTTCCTAGGACAGTTTGAAGATGGTGTGCGTGGCTTCTATAAAGAAAGGCCAGGAGGTGTTCAACACATACGGGCAGATGGCCAACTGGCAGCTCCTGCACATGTACGGCTTTACAGAGGTGTATCCTAGCAACAGTAACGACACAGTGGACATCCCAGTCGCCAACCTACATAAAGTCGCCACTCAAGGTTCACGTCAACCTCACACTAACAAGCAAGGCGGTAGATCATTGTCGATACTAACAGACAAGTATCCATCCCGTTTCCTTATATGGAACTTCCTTCATCTGCTGTTTACATCTTTGCTCCATCCACTAAAGACTCCCTGCAGGAAAGTACTCAAGTTTAATGCGAATGGTGCCCTAGTTGGAGAACCAGTCTGCACTTGGCTAACTAACCCACAGCATTGTGTATGTACAGGGTGGGCCATAAGTTTCCACACATAGGAAAATGTATATTACCAAAAGGTGTCTGAAGGCCATGATGTATTAGGTGAAGATATGAGACATAAATCATCTCAGGGCGTGTATCTACAAAGCTATTACAAGCTTAACTTCCACTGTGCTAATGCAAGTTTACAACAGCAATAGTGCGTATGTGTTTTCCAAACAATAGTAATCAAGCACGTTGCATAAATAAAAACGGTTGTTCAAGAAGTGATTGTTTTGCATGTATGGAAACTATAGGCCCACGCTGTGGTAGAAGATAAATCTTTGTGGCTTGTTTCCCCAAGACCCAGACATAGACCAACAGCTGTTGAAGGATAAGTGGGAGATGATGCAAGAGAAAGGCGTGCTTGTTTTTGGCAAACATGGCTGCCTCTCTGACACAGAGCTACACAGTGTGCTGAAGGTGTGTGTACATTGTACATAGGGGAGCAAGTATGCTTACATGTGGGTGTGTTCAGGTGCTGTGCATGTCCAAGGAAGAGTTCTCAGACTTCAGAGACAATGACGGATGGGAGGAAGTAGATGAGGATGAAGATGAAGATGGTTTCTCCAATAAGGGGCTCTCCAGGTTGAAGACTAAGTGGAAATGGCTGATCTATGAAGCAGCTTTCCTAACTGTCAAGTCCTACAGTGATGAGCCGAAGGCAGGAGAAGGTGACGGCAGTGTGGACAGCGACCAGCGCCTCATGGACGACGAGGCTGCACTGGCAGGGCTGAACAGCAGGGAGATGAATGCACTGCAAGTCCGCTATGGTCAGAAGAGCATCCTGTACAAAATCATGGAGCTCACAAAGACATGACTGAACAACAAAATCATTTTTCACCAGATTGGAAAACCCCAAAAGTTGAACTGTGTTACAAATTTGTCCCAATCAAGCATTAAAAACAAACAGGAAAGTGATAAGATACCTCATCACTTAAATGAGAGGGTTTTAAAGTATGACAGTGGGCGATGTTTCAGCATAATAAATAAAAACGTATTCACTGTAGGAAATTAACAATCAGGCTTTTAGCAGGCTGTTTAGCTTTATTTCTCTCAAGCTGCTACAACTCCCACTTTGAAACCACCTGCTTTAAGAATAGACATGGTACAGCACTGCACTTTGAAAGCTTTATTAACTTTATGTATGCATACTGCAAATAAGTAGCAAGAACTAAAGGCAAACTAGAAAGGACTACAAAATACACATGGACCAATACATATACAAAACATTCAAAATGTTACAAAATGGGCTGTATTGGTCCTTCTATTCTTCAATTGGGATCTTTGTACAAATTGTCAAGATACAACGCCAACCATTCTCACTTTGCACAATTTGACAAGTGCCAGGGAGAGACGTTTCAAATGGAAGGAGCATCAGTAAACCATCTCCATGTTCATGTCATCAATGGTGCGATGTTATAATGGGCTTCCATTGCATATTTATTTCTAACATATGATTTCACCTGACCACTGAAAATTGTGCGTCGCCTTTTGCAATGTCTCCAAAAAGTGCATACGGCAACTACACAAGGTAGTGTACACATTCTATCGCCAGTGTGTGTTTTATAAATGAGGCCTTGGGTAAGTATACATACAGCTACATACTGTACTGTACAAAGTTATCACGGCAAACTTCATTTATAAAAAGTTCAGCTATAATTTGTTATGAGTGAGGGCCACAAATAAGTGAATGTATGGTAAACACTGCTATTTAAGTCTGCGTTTTTGCACCACCATGTAAGTGAATGGTGCTTATGACGGAAGTGAGACATTTGAAAGTGCAACAGAATGCCACTTTAAGTCTGATAAAATCATGAGAAACCTACATTTTACATTGGTTTTGATGAGAGGCCATACAGGTGCACAGCACAGGTAATGATAAACCAACTGAAAGTGTTACCACATTCTATTTACTGATTATACAGTAATACATATTGCAACAGATAGCATAGCAGTGGAAGGCTGCCAATAATTATTTGCTTTATGGTTCAAAATGTCTCTTCAAACAACAAAACTACTTGCTAACTGCAGTCATCAGCCCTGTTTTTTTAATTTACATTTGACTTTCAGACCATGCTGAGTTCAAAAACCATTAGGAAAATAGCATACCGAGGGAGACCTCAAGCGTAACTTGAAGTACTTGATTGTGGAGAACTAATATGACAGTAGTTCTGACAACAAACCCCACGTTAGTCTTAATTTAGTGTTACATAAATACACTTGCGGCCGCACGGTGCATAAGTGGGCAGCACATTGGCCTCACCGTCAGGAGGTTTAGGGTTCGAATCTCCGTTGGACATCTCTGTGTGGAGTTTGCATGTTCTCCCCGTGAGCGTGTGGGTTTTCTCCCTCCCACAATCCGAAAACATGCATGTTAGGTTAATTGGAGACTCAAAATTGACCATTAGAGTGTGAGTGTGAATGTTTGTTTGTCTATTTATGTGCCCTGCGATTGACTGGCCCGGGCTCTCGCCCATAGTCAGCTGGGATAGGTTCCAGCATACCCGCGACCCTAATGAGGATAAGCGGCATAAAAAATGAATGAATGAATAAATACACATTTAGTACGTCTTAGTGGGTGCCGCAATTGCTGTTTGATAAACACGCTACGATCTGGCTGTCTATACCGCCATCTGGTGGACATCTCAAGTACACACCTTGAATATAATGGCAATTGGGGCATCCTCTGTCAGTGTGTTGTGTTTTAAGTAGAATCTGCCTTGTTTCACAATCATGTTTGTCCTGCTTTTCTTCTCATGTGTGGAGCTGGGAAATAAAGAGTCAAACAGGAAGTGGGACAAGGTAAGTTCTGAGGTAGCGGTGTAGTGACTATTTTATGCAGGTAGTGTACCTGGTAACTGAGGCTGAGACCAGATTGACCGGTAAATCGAGAGCTTTGCCTTTTGATTCAGCTCGCTTTTCACCACGACAGATCGGTGCAGAGTCCGCATCACTGCAGACGCCGCACACATCGGCCTGTTGATCTCGCGTTCCATCCTTCCATCACTCGTGAACAAGACCCCGAGGTACTTCAACTCCTCCACTGGAGGCAGGACCTCATCCACGACCCGGGGTTGGCACTCCACCCTTTCCCGGGCGAGAACCATGTACTCGGACTTGGAGGTGCTGAGTCTCACTCCAGCAGCTTCACACTCAGCTGCGAACCGATCCAGTGAGAGTTGAAGGTTACTGCTCGATGAAGCCAACAGAACCACATCATCTGCAAAAAGCAGAGATCGAATCCTGCGGCCACCAAACTGAAACCCCTCAACGCCCTGGCTGCACCTAGAAATTCTGTCCATGAAAGTAGTGAACAGAATCGGTGAGAAAGGGCAGGCCTGGCGGAGTCCAACCCTCACTGGAAACGAGTCCGACCTATTGCCGGCAATGCGAACCAAACTCTGACACCGGTCATACAGGGGAGGAACCGCCTGGATTAGGTGGTCCAATACCCCATATTCCCAGAGCACTCCCCACAGTCTTCCCAGAGGAACACGGTTAAATGCCTTCTCCAAGTCCACAAAACACATGTAGACTGGTTGGGCAAACTCCCATGCACCCTCAAGGACCCTGCCGAGAGTATAGAGTTGGTCCACATTTCCACGACCAGGACGAAAACCACACTGCTCCTCCTGAATCCGAGATTCGACTATCTGGCAGATCCTCCTCTCCACCCTGAATAGACCTTACCGGGAAGGCTGAGGAGCGTGATCCCACGATAGAACACACCCTCCGGTCCCCCATCTTGAAAAGCGGGACCACCACCCCGGTCTGCCAGTCCAGGGGCACCGACTCCGACGTCCACGCAATGCTGCAGAGTCGTGTCAACCAAGACACGCCCACAGCAACCAGGGCCTTAAGGAACTCCGGGCGGATCTCACCCCCCCCAGGGGCCTTGCCACCAAGGAACTTTTTGACCACCTCGGTGACCTCAGCCCCAGAGATAGGCGAACCCGACTCAGAGTCCCCAGGCACTGCTTCCATTTTGGAAGGTGTGTCGGTGGGATTGAGGAGGTCTTCAAAGTATTTTATCCACTGGTCCATACCATCTCGAATCGAGTTCAGCAGCACACCGTCCCCACCATACACGGTGTTGACTGTGCATTGCTTCCCCCGCCGGAGACGGCGTATGGTGGTCCAGAATCTCTTTGAAGCCATCCGGAAGTCGTTTTCCATGGCCTATCCACACTCCTCCAATGTCCGGGTTTTTGCCTCAGCGACCGCCAGAGCTGCAGACCGCTTGGCCTTCCGGTACCTGTCAGCTGCCTCCAGAGTCCCATGGGCCAAGACGGCCTGATAGGACTCTTTCTTCAGCTTGACGGCATCCCTCACCACTGGTGTCCACCAAGGGGTTCTGGGATTACCGCCACGACAGGCACCGAGCACTTTATGGCCACAGCTCCGATCGGCCGCATCAACAATGGAGGCACGAAACATCGCCCACTCGGATTCAATGTCCGCTGCCTCCCTTGGCACATGGTCAAAGCTCTCCCGCAGCTGGGAGTTGAAACTCTTTCTGACAGGGGACTCTGCCAGGCGTTCCCAGCAGACCCTCACAATGCGTTTGGGTCTGCCAGGTCTGACCGGCATCCTCCCCCACCATCGGAACCAAATCACCACCAGGTGGTGATCAGTTGACAGCTCCGCCCCTCTCCTCACCCGAGTGTCCAAAACACGTGGTCGCAAGTCCGACGACACAACCACAAAGTCAATCATCAAACTGCGGCCCAGGGTGTCCTGGTGCCAAGTGCACATGTGGACACCCTTATGCTTGAACATGGTGTTCGTTATAGACAATCCGTGACGAGCACAGAAGTCCAATAACAAGACACCGCTCGGGTTAAGATCAGGGGGGCCCCTCCTCCCAATCACACCTCTCCAGGTCTCACTGTCGTTGCCAACATGAGCGTTGAAGTCACCCAGCAGAACAAGGGAACCCCCCGAGGGAGCACTCTCTAGTACTTCCTCTAAAGACTCCAAAAAGGGCGGGTACTCTGAATTCTTGTTTGGCGCATAAGCGCAAACAACAGTCAGGACTCGTCCCCCCACCCGAAGGCGTAGGGAAACTACCCTCTCGTTTACTGGGTTAAACTCCAACATGCAGGCTTGGAGCCGGGCGGCAACAAGAATTGCAACCCCTGCTCGTCGCCTCTCATTGCTGGCAACACCAGAGTGGAATGAAGTCCAGCCCCTCTCGAGAGGACTGGTTCCAGAGCCCTTGCCGTGCGTTGAAGTGAGTCCGACTATATCTATTTGTCCACCTCACGCACCAGCTCAGGCTTCTTCCCCGCCAGAAAGGTGACATTCCACGTACCGACAACTAACTTCTGTAGCCGAGGATTGAACCGCCAAGGCCTCTGCCTCCGGCCGCCACCCAGCACTCTTTGCACCCGACAACTTTGGCCCCTCCCACGAGTGGTGAGCTCATGGGAGGGGGGACCCACGTTACCTTTTCGGGCTGTGCCCGACCGGGCCCCTGGGTGCAGGCCCAGCCTCCGGGCCTGGCTCCAGGGGGGGCCCAGGTGACCCGTGTCCAGGCGAGGGAAAATGAAGTCCAATTGTATCATTCATCATTAGGGTCTTTTGAGCCACTCTTTGTCTGGTCCCTCCCCTAGGACCTGTTTGTCATGTTTTTGGAATGTGAGAGGAAACCTGAGTACCCTGAGACTCATGTGCACTGTGTGGCCAACATGCTAACCACTCAGTCACCGTGCGGCCTGTTGCCAACTTACATTTAGCAAATGTTCAGACCTATCTTGATACTCTTTAAAAAACAAAAAAACAACTACCAACAAGTCTAGCACCCTTTTTTAGTGTTACTGGAGACTTGCCAAGACTGACATGAAAGCATGTATTGCTCTTCTCGACGATTAGCGAGTGCTCCTTTGGGCCCCTACAAACTATCAGCCTTGTTTTTGACATTAAAAAAAACAAGCAGCATTTGTATTTATATTAAGGCTGTAAAATAATTAACATGTTTAATAAGACTAATTGCAGTTTTCTAAGTAATTCATCTTGATTAATCGCTATTTTATAAAATTTGCAGCTATGTCTGAAATATGCCCATTTTTACTGAATTTCAATAACAGAAAGATAAATGACGGGACAGCACTGTTTATAGTTGTACAAATCCATCCATCTATTTTCTATGCTGCTCATCCTCATCCAGGGCTGCAGGAGTATGCTGGAGCCTATCCCTGTCAGGATCGGCGTAGTCGAGGTTTCGGATCCCAATTGCAAAGACGACACAAGTAAAGGATAAGCAAAAAATATTTAATACAAAGTATCCCCAATGAGGAGGAAAAACACAATGTCTCCAAAAGTTCAAAATAAAACAGTCTCAAAACTAAGACGAGGCCAAGCCACACAAAAGGGAAGAAAACACAAAACGCTGCCGGAAAAAGAGGCAGGAGAGGAAAAACACCAAATGTAAACTAAGGGAGCTGCTCAAAATGAGACAAGCAGAGAAATATTCCCAAAACAACCCTGATGGAATGGTAAACATAAAAACCAACACCCTAAAGCCAAGGGACACAATCCAGGAGATCGTAAGGAGGCGTGGAGTCCAAACAATGATCTGGCAAAGACTGTTTGATGCTCATTCATTCATTCATTTATTCATTAATTCATTTTCTATGCCGCTTATCCTCATTAGTGTCGCGGGTATGCCAGAGCCTATCCTAGCTGACTTTGGGAGAGAGGCGGGGTACTGGTCACCAGTCAATAACAGGGCAGACAAAATTTGAAACAAGCTAAAATATATATTTGTTGTTCTTAAAACACAAAAATGGGGCATATTTCACACATAATTGCAAATGGTGATTAATCAAGATTAATGCATTTGAAAACTATGATTAATTTCATAAAAAAATTGTTAACATTTAACATCCTTACTTTTTACGTTATATGTTTTATGTTAGATTTTGTCTCTCCCACAAGATTCCCCTGCTTTACAGTGTTCATTACATTTACGTGGCCGTTTAAGGCCAATTATGCAAGTTACGTGCAATTTACATACTTTTGACGTCAAGGTGTCAATCATTTTATATTAGAAAATTTTTCACTGCACGCACACCCAAAGAAAAATGTTGGATGAATGCCAACAGGTGAACACACCTGAAATAAGAGCATTTCATTCTGCCGCCTTGTTTCCTCATCACAACACATAACTCTTTAAAGTTGAATTTCCCAACGTGTGTTCCATTAATTCTTCAGTTACAAGACAGAGAAATCACAGTCAAAACGAGTACAATTCAATAAGAAATTATATTATCAAAAGAGAATTTACAAAGAGATGATAGAGATGTGCGAACAGGATCCTGGGTTCTTGTCTCTTATGTGATGCCAAAGCAGTCCAATCAAAGAAGAACCCCGATGGTTGTGTTTGTCTTCCTTTATCTGCTTCTTCTACTGGGGTGGAGTTCTGCATGGCATGATGATTTGGGCTTGCTTGGAGGGGCTTGTCTGACTCCTTCCTTGCCCTTTGTGTTGACTTGTAAGCGCACCTTGGCTGGAGATCCATTTACCACAGGAACACCTTATCTCCTTTCCTGTGAGTGTTAGGAGAAAACATTCCAAACCCCCACTTTCTACCATCAGTCTATCAGTAATAACTATGAACTGTACTTGACCTTTGCATTACAGTTAGAAGTTTACTATGAAACTATTAATATTACAGTATGCGTATGTGTTCTATCTCTAAGTGTGATTATATGTAGAGCAAACATGCAATTAAACATATGGTGACACTATTCTCTTACAGCCAAAGTATGTGGTGGGGCTGTAATTTATTGGTGGTACTGATAAGAATGGATCTTCCAGAGAAATTCTCTGTCATAAACATTCCATTGTGCCTGGTACAGATTCCTACAGGAAATAACACAACCGTGAAAGATCTAAACAGAAGTAAGTGAGAGGTCGATTTTAAATATAATACAATTAATACAATCATATGACTAAACAGCAACACATTTCATAATTATAGTTCAACAACATCCAGACATAAGATGAACTAGGATACAATATTTGCAGTAAACGTCAGTGTTTTGTAAGTCTCAAGTTTTTAATTTCTTGATTCAAGTATCAAATAAAAATGTGCAAGTCAGAGTCAAGATAGGTCAAGTCAAGTCCCAAGTGATAGGCCTGAAATAATTATATATTTATTAAATATTTATTTATATATTTAAATATTTATATATTAGGTACTGACAAGTCATTTCCACTGTATTAGCACATACCAAATAAAATGCAATTTTATCAATGTAACAATCAATTCAATTTGACAAATGCAGTACTATGAATGCATGTTGAATTGTTTTATTCCTTTTAACAAGACTTAGGCCTTGTCCACACATAGCAGGGCATTTTTAAAAACCTCTTCGTTTATGAAAAAACGGTGTCCACACAACCTCGTATTTAAAAAAATGCATCCTCATGTAACCGCATACAGTAAATACATTGCGAACCACAGTCATTAGCATGCCAAACCTGTAGACGGCAATGATTACTAAAATTCTATCCAATCAGAATCATTCTCTGTCATCCCGTCACTTCCGCAAAACATAAAACATGGCACCAGGCCGACCTCAAAGTGCTTCTTTGCCTCAGTTTTTCATCGTGAAGCAGTATTTGACCTTGCATAAACAAGCAAGCAAAAATCACTTGAACAATAGCTACAACCAACACAGCATACTTGGCGTAGGAGGAGACTATAGACAGGAACCCTAACTCCATGTTTCTCACTGATGTGAGCAAAGAGGAAATCATTGACATTGTACATAAATGTAAAGCAAAAACATTAACTAATTGCAATGGAATTGGAATGGATACGATAAAAATGGTTATCAATGAGATCGCAGAACCACTAACGCACATCAGCAATCTATCATTCCAGACGGGCAAATTCCCAGAAAAAATGAAGACAGCTAAAGTAGTTCCAATCTTCAAAAATGGAGATAAACATAATTTCACAAACTACCAACCAATTTCATTATTACCTCAATTTTCCAAAATCGTGGAAGAGTTATTCAACCATAGGTTGGACAAATTCCTCAATAAGAATGACATCCTGGTGGACAGCCTATACGGATACAGAGCTAATATTCCCACTTCTATGGCACTGATTGAAATCACGGAGGAAATTACGAATGCTATACATCATAGAAAGTGTGCAGCCTCAGTATTCATGGATTTAACAAAAGCTTTTGATACAATCAATCACAACATCCCAACTACAAAATTGCAAAGGTATGGAATCAGAGGGTTAGTTCTGAACTGGGTTAAAAGCTACCTTGCAAACAGCAAACAATATGTGAAGCTAGGAGAATATGCATCTACAAATTTAGATATATTATGTGGCGTACCACAAGGGTCAATTTTGGGACCAAAATGATTTAACCTATACATTAACGACATCTGCAAAGTGACAAAACACCTAAAGCTAGTACTATTTGCAGATGATACCACGGCTTTTTGCTCTGGGGAAAAAACACAAGAGCTAATGAGAAAAGTTTTAGATACTCTAAAAAAATGGTTTGATGAAAACAGATTATCCTTGAATCTAAGTAAAACAAAAATTATGCTATTTGGTAGTAGCAGAAGAGATACTTGTGAGAAAATACAAATTGACGGGGAGGACATTGAAAGGGTGAATGAAAATACAATAATTGATGACAGAATGAGTTGGAAACCTCACATCAAAAACATACAACATAAAGTAGCAAGAAATACTTGAATAAAATAAAATTTGTCTTGGATCAAAAATCACTCCAAACTCTTTATTGTTCTCTGGTGTTACCATACCTAACTTATTGTGTGGAGATAAGGGGAAATAACTACAAAAGTACACTTTACTTGCTTGAAGTACTGCAAAAAAGATCAATTAGAATAATCAATACTGCGGCATACAGAGAACATACAAATCCACATTTTCAAAAATCACAATTATTAAAATTAGCTGATCTGCTAAACCTTCAAACTGCTAAAATGATGCATAAAGCAAACAACAACCAGTTTCCAAAGAATGTCATACAATTTTTCTCAACAAGAGAGGAGAAATATGATCTTAGGTATTGACTAAACTTTCTATTCCATTCCATTCCATTCCATTCCATTTTCTTCCGCTTATCCGGGTCGCGGGGGCAGCAGTTTCATTAGGGAAGTCCAGACTTCCCGGTCTCCGGCGACCTCTTCCAGCTCCACCGGGAGGACACCACGATGTTCCCAGGCCAGCTGTGAGACATAGTCCCTCCAGCATGTCCTAGGTCTTCCTCAGGGCCTTCTCCCGGCTGGGCATGCCCGAAACACTTCACCAGGGAACCGCCCAGGAGGCATCCGGACTAGATGCCTGACCCACCTCAACTGGCTCCTCTCGATGTGAAGGAGCAGCGGCTATACTCTGAGCTCTTCCTGGATGGCCGAGCTCCTCACCCTATCTCTTAGGGCGAGTCCAGCCACCCTACAGAGAAAACTCATTTCCGCCGCTTGTATCCGCGATCAAGTTTTTTCATGATCCATGATCCATAACTCATGACCATAGGTGAGGGTGGGAACGTAGATCGATCGGTAAACAGAGAGCTTTGCCTTCCGGCTCAGCTCTCTCTTCACCACGACGGTCCGGTACAGCGACCGCATTACTGCGGATGCTGCACCCATCCGTCTGTCAATCTCACGCTCCAACCTTCCCTCACTCGTGAACAAGAACCCGAGATACTTGAACTCCTCCACCTGAGGCAAGACCTCACTCCCAACCCGGAGGGTACAGTCCACCCGTTTCCGACTGAGAACCATGGCCTCGGATTTGGAGGTGCTGAGTCTCATCCCAGAAGCTTCACACTCAGCTGCAAACCGCTCCAGTAAACGCTGAAGGTCACAGCCTGATGAGGCCATAAGGACCACATCGTCTGCAAATAGCAGAGACGAGATCCTAAGGTCACCAAGCTGGACTCCCTCAACACCTTGACTGCGCCTAGAAATTCTGTCCATGAAGATTATGAACAGAATCGGTGACAAAGGGCAGCCTTGGCGGAGGCCAACGTTCACCGGAAACAAGCTCGACTTACTGCTGGCAATCCGAACCAGGCTCCTGCTTCGATTGTACAAGGACCGAATGGCACGTAGTAGCGGGCCACCAATCGCGTACTCCCAGAGCACCCCCCACAGGACATTGCGAGGGACTCGGTCGAATGACTTTTCCAAGTCCACAAAGCACATGTAGACCGGTTGGGCAAACTCCCCCATACCCTCCAGTACCCTTGTAAGGATGTAGAGCTGGTCCAGTGTTCCGCGACCGGGACGAAAACCACATTGCAGCTCCTCTAACCGAGCTTTGACTAACGGTCGTACCCTTCTCTCCAGCACCCTGGAGTAGACTTTCCCAGGGAGGCTGAGGAGTGCGATCCCCGTATAGTTAGAACACACCCTCCGGCCACCATTTTTTAAAATGGGGACCACCACCCCGGTCTGCCAGTCCAGAGGTACTGTTCCCGACTTCCATGCAATGGAAAACTAAACTAAACTAAACTAAACTAAACTTAAAACAAAAATATGCAAGAACAACACTAAAAACCTTTAGTAATTCAGTAGGTGGCATCAAACTATGGAATGGATTAAGTAAAGTAAAACAATGCTCTACAATGAGCGACTTCAAGAAACATGACAAGCAGTTGATGTTTACAAAATACAAGGAAGAAGAGTTGTGAAATATTGTCTACATCCAAGATCATATTACTTCATTCCTTCGAAGTCAATTTTCTGTCTGTTGACTGTCAATCCTATGTTTGTTTCTATCACCTTATACTTGTACTAGGAACTTTTCATTCCTAGTGAGAACATTGTCTTTACAACAACAATGTTTTGTTACATTGTTATACACCACTCATTACTATTTCACTATTATTATTATTTACTGTAAATATTATTCATCAGGACGGCAATATAATTTATTTACCATGACAAGGACTACTATCTAGCACACTGTCACATGACCTTACTTATGCATTCAAACTTACTAACTGCAGGAAGTCTACAAATGTATTGAAATAGGGGAGACCCTACGGGGTAGGATTTAATAAGCTTTGCTTCTTGCTACTCTTTTTGGACATGTGGAACTGTCGATTGTATTAAGTGATGTATTCCAATGTTATTTACATGCATGTTCAAATCAAATTAAACCATTACCATTAGCATTACCATAGGCAGTGAGGATTGGAAACATAAAACATGGTTATTTGCGTCCATACCCAAACGTATAACCAGAGTTTTCTCCAAATCCACACTTCGGCGGGGTTTTTAAAAACCTCTGTTTTTAGTTCCATGTATCTGCGGGCTCATGTGGATGATAATCCAAATCGTGAAAAAATAACTTTGTTTTATGAGTTACGCCTACGTGTGCACAGGGCAAGTAATCACAGAAATAGAGTGCTGACATTACATTCTGGATTTAGCCAGTGCAAAAACAAATGAACTTCTGAAGATTCATTCATTTTCTGTATAGCTTGTCCTCATTGGGTTGCGCGAAAGCTGGAGCCTATCCCAGCTGATTTTGGGCGGGAGGCAGACATACAAGCATTCACACTCACATTCATACCGCATTCATGGACAATTTAGAGTCGCCAATTAACATGCCTAACATGCATGTTTTTGGAATGTGGGAGGAAACCCCCACACGCACGGGGAGAACATGCAAACTTCACAGAGATGCCCAACGGAGATTCAAACCCTGAACCTCCTGACTGTGAGGCCAATGTGTGACCCACTCATCCACCGTGTGGCACTTCTGAAGATATATTAGATATATTCCATCCATCCATTTTCACTGCCACTTGTCCTCACTAGGAGCATATCCCAGCTGACTTTGGGCGAGAGGCAGGGTTATTTGATATATTAAGATATACAGGTGTGTCGCAATAAATTCGAATATGACCAAAAAGTTGATTTATTTTCGTTACTTCATTCAAAAAGTGAATCTTGTATATTGTATACTATGATTACGCACAGACTAATATTATTGAAATAGTTTTCCTTTTGATGATTATAATTGAAAAATAACGAAAATCCCAAAGTCAGTATCCCAAGTATCCCATTTTGTCATTGCTTTTTCCCATATTGTCTTTGTTTTTTCCATTTTGGCATTTATTTCCTTGTTTTGTCTTTTCCGTTTGCTGTTTGTACTTTCAAATACTTGGGATTGCACCTGAATGGAGACCTCTCCTGTAGAACCAATACCACCACGCAGATCAAGAAGATACAGGAGTAACTCCACTTCCTTAGTGTCTTGAGCAGCCACGGAGCTTTAGTGTCCTTCTGCCAGTACCCCATTGAGAGTGTACTGTCATACTGCATCACAAGACAGCTCCACAGACGGACATCAACACAGCCCAAAAAATCACAGACTGCACTCTCCTCTCCCTGTAGGACCTGCGCAGGTCCCACTGCCACAGGAAAGCCTGCAGCATCGATGCTGCTATGATATGATTATTTTATTTTTTCCCAGTCAAACGCATGCGGTGACGTGTCAACTAACTGATTTGCAAATGCTGTAAATCACCGCCTTTAAACAATAGATGCACCAATTAAAATGTTTATGTCAACATGCTTTCTTTGCTGACTGAGGGGAACTGCCCTGTTACGTCAGCACATCGTTATTACATATGAAGGCTGCTCTTTTCAGCGCATAGTCCCATCGTCAGTCATCAGAACAACAGGTAAGTAACATTGCACACTTTCTAGATCAAGGGTAGGGAACCTATGGCTCGGGAGCCAAATGTGGCTATTTTGTTGACCACATATGGCTCTCTGAAGTTTCTAAACACAATAACATTTATTTATTTTAATTTAGTTTTTTCTTAAATATATGTAACTTATCTTGCTTTACAACAGGGGTGTTTGAAGTACAGTCTGAGGGATTTATTCACCCGCTGGACAATCTAAAAAGACACTTTACCAAAAAAATGTTAAGGAAACAGCAAAAACTGAAAAACTAGCAGTAATTTTACAAAACATAAAGTCAAAGTATTCTGAGAAAAAAGTTGTGATCCATCCAAAAAAAGTTGTCATTTTTGGAAAATTAGGTTGTGGAAAAGGTTATAATATTAGGAAAATAAAGTAAATATATTACAGGAATATTGTCAGAATTATGAGAAAAGTTGAAAAAATTGGCTTATTAAAAAAACCCAGCTGCAATTGAAAAAAAATTGCTGTAACTTTACGAGTGGAAAGTTAAAATAATAAAATATTATAAAAAAAAGTCATAATTTTACAAGAATAAAATTTGTAATTTTACAAGTACAAACAATGTCATTTTAGTAACAAAGTTCCTTTTTATTTTTTAAACATTGCAATATTAAGAAACAAACAAAACAATATAAAATTTTTATTTTTGGAACATTAGGTTGGGGGGGAAATTAATTTGGGAATAAAGTTAAAATATTGCGGGAATAAAGTCAAAATAGTACAATTAGTTGTTATTTTATAATTTTGTGTAGTCATTTTTGCTGACATTTTAAAAACTAAACATGCCAGGAATCAAAGTGTTAAAAATAACATTCAAAATATAAAACTTTGTGCCCTGAGACTGACTGGCGACCAGGCAGGGTCTACCCCGCCTCTCGCCAAAGCCAGCTGGGATAGGCTCCAGCATACCCGTAACCCTAATGAGGATAAGCGGCATAGAAAATGAATGAAGGAATGAATATAAAACCTTCTCAACACTTCAATCCATCAGATTAAGAGACTTTTAAAATTGTCGGCACACTTTTAGTTGTATTCAGTTTTAAAATATAGGATATGGCTCTCATGAATGAATACATTTGAAACTCTGTCGTTTATGGCTCTCTTAGCCCAAAAGGTTCGCGAGCCCCTTTATAGATTATACTTTTTTTAAACTTTTGTGAAATTGGCAGCCTTGATTTACTTCAAATTGCACTGAAAATGATTCAGCATTTACAGTATTTTCTTAATGTACAACCCTTTAATGGCTGGCCACTAATACATATTTCTGACATTGCAGAGATGGCATTTGCTTCTCGCTTGTTGTTCCTGTGTGGCATCAGTGGGCTGCTGACAGGAAGTGTAAGTATATTAATTTTGATACATGGCTTTGAGATACTCTTGTATTTTTCCCTCATTGGAGGGACTCATGCTACTGCCCTTCTGTCAGTTCAGAATTTGCAAGAAGCATTTCGAAATATACACAGAGGCTTGTTACTGATTAATGTTTAACAGCACATCAACAATGTTCTCTTCTTCTCCACAGTGGGCCTATGTAATAAGGAAAAGTTGGGTGGTTATACTTATTTCTTGTTTCAAATTTCAGAGCAATTTCATAGCTGAAAAATGCATCCAGTCTTTTATTCAAAGGGACATGTGTTTTGCAGATCACTGTCCTACGGACTGGACTCAGTTGGACAGTCGCTGTTTTATCTTCAAAAACGAGGATGTGAATTTTGTTACTGCAGAGGTAGGGGAAAAGATTCATTCAAATTGACAAGGGGATATGTGGTAGAAAATAAATGAATATATGAAAAAGTCTGTCTATTGTAGTGTCAAGAGTGTTATTTTTAGGGGTGTTATGCGAAATCATGTGGAAAGGTTATATAGTCATGCTAAGAAATAAAACATGTTCCAATGTTGTTTCATTTTTTGTGCTCAATAGAAGGTCTGCAATACACTTGGTGGGAACCTGGCCTCCATTCACAGTAATCTACAAAATGAAGCAATTAGACAACTGATTGTCGATGGAGCTGGCACGACCAGAAATACCTGGATTGGATTAATTGATGCAATACTGGTAAAATATTTTCTAATGTGAACGTTTTTATGCAGTTGCACCTTGTGCTTCGGTAACATTTTTTGAAGTACCATACTGACCTCAATTTAAGACGGTATTTTATCCCAAGAGAAAATTCTAAAAAAGCACCTTCCCTCTAGCATGGTTTTACAGACATATATTCATAAATTATCCTGTTTCAGGGTTTAATAGAGTGTATTATTAGTAAAATATGTGCATATGTCAAATAATGTTACATATTACTTGCAAAAACTAAATATAAATTGTTAAGTCAGGGTGTGGAGCCAAAAAAAAGAGACAGATGGATAAAAAATTGGAGTTTCTATTCCTCCAGCAGCAGGGTAAAAAGGAGTAACAAACAGAGAGCACACTGCTTGCAAAAAGGCTCCACCTCCTCATTGTCACCACCCCAAACCAGTATGCAAAGATAAACCCCGACAACAGAAAACAGGTCAAAATCAAGGGCCACAAGGCCACACAAACAATACAAGAAAACCCCAAGTCAAGGACATAACAATCAAGCATTCAAAAGATGCATTCAAGGTTCAGTCAGATGATGTAGACCGTGAGGCACACAAGGACAGGACTTGATCGTTACAAGCCAACAAGCTTTCAATTGCAGTTTTACATTATCTCACGACAGGCACAATAATAATAAAATTGTTAAAAAAAACATGTTGTGTTGTGGCCATAACCCACGGAAAAACAGTATTCAACTCTGAACTTCCCGTAGAGATGCTATAATTCACACAATTTTTATGTCTTAAATGACTTATTTACTCTTTTTACGTCTACTATATTGGGTTATGCAAGATTAAAGGGAACTATTCATGTCTAAAAGCTCTAACAATGTTTAAAAAACACATTTCATTCATATAGAAGGAATCCTACTTTGTGGGAACTCATCTATCACGTTTGAGTCTGGAACCTGTTAACAGTGATAAGCAAGGGATTGTATTTGCCTCCTACAGACTAAATAAACGACAAATTCAAGGCATTGAAAACGAAATAAAAGATAATAAGTTGCAAACAACTACTCATTCTTCCTGTACACTGCAAGATTTACAGTTCTGACTATGAAGAGTCATTCAAGTGTAACCGTGTCTTCTAGGAGGGACAATTTATTTGGACTGACGGCTCAGATGCGGATTTCACCGACTGGGATAACAACCAACCAGACAACACCGATGACATCGAACATTGTGTGGAGATCAACACCAAAGATAGTATGAAAACAGCTTTTTTACTTTGTCACATATACTAACAACTTCAATTGCTATTAGTTAACATGTACTAATCATTACAGAAAAACATACAGTAAATCCAACCTAGAGAGTGTTCAGCCTTGGTGTACTACAATAAACACTTTTTTGTGTTTTCTTACAGTTGATAACTGGAACGACGGGATTTGCCAGTTGTTAAAACCTTTTATTTGTGCCAGAGATTTGTACTAGTCCACAAAACGTTGCTCATTACATCTTCTACAGCAACGTTTTCCACTGCCATTGTTACACCTCTTAGCCAATATTTTTACACTATTGCTCCTTTCATACATATTTACATATATAATATGTTTCATTTGCTTTGGGAAATGTTGGTCTATTGCTATAGTTTTCAAATGGTCTTCAAACCAATTTTGATCAGGAATGTATATAGGACGTGCCCTCCCCTGCTAGTTTTACCGCGACGGTCTCCAAAACATTACTCCTCGAAAATGCGCCGAATACGCCACACCAGAGGAATAACCTCACTCTTTTGGACCGTCCTGCGTGTTTCTCTGGTCTAAATCCAATTGAGAACATTTGGGGATGAATGGAAGGGATGTTCCAGACAGCGGATGCCCTCTGCAAAGCCAACTTCACCACCTGAGCAACATTTCCACCAATGTCCTAGAAACACAAGCATCAAGCAAGCCCACACCAATTTTTGAGGCATTATTACCATATAATTACTGACAAATGTTATTTCTATTTTAGGCAGGTTTGGTTTTTTTTTTAGCTATGGTTTTAAACTTTTGATCAGCTGCGGAACAACCTATTTCCATTTAATGCTTGTTTGCAATAAATTGTTTTCTTGTTTCACTCCCATGTCTTCTTTTGGCCTTTTTTTTAAGGTCTCGCTCGGAACCTTCTTAAGAGCCAACAATACGTAAATTCCTCAGTAACTACTTTACTCATTAATTCATCATTAGTTCTTCAGTAACTACTCAACTCTAATATTATGTGCCTTAGTCATTAGTTTTCCATTTGCTCTTCATCAGTAACTACTGTATTTATGTACCTTATTGTAAAGTGCGACTTAAAATTTTCATCATGAGTGTATACTGTATCTGAGGTGCCCTCCCCTGCCAGTTTCACAAGCTACAGCCTCCACAAGAATTTCCTCCAATAATGTGCCAAATACAAGCTGTCTATCACCAATGCTCTTAGCTCTAGAATGAGACAGGAATACCGTACTGGTTTGCAACAGTGAACAAATCAGCCTTGTTGTACTAATCAAGGCTGATTGGCTGCTAAATTGTCCAACACTAATGTCATTTTCACAATCAACCACAAAAACAAAAAAACTACAGAAACAAACTTTCTCAGCACCTGCCTACTAAACTCATTGTTCTATCTTCTGCAGCAGAGACTTACAGACGATCGTCAGCAACTGGAGCTGTGAAGCGCTAGCCCCCTTTGGATAGCAATGAGTTGACTTTGAAAATAACACAGGCAAAATAAGAAATGAATGTGCTAATGCAGCTCAGGTAGACATTCACTTATCTTTGTGTCACAGATTCCAGCTTGTGCAGTTGTGCAAATATAAATTGGTACATCTCACTCCCTGACAGAGTCACGCTGGACATTCAGTTTAGGAGTTTGGGCTTTTAGCTCCATGCCTAGCGGTCAGCGAGACTATGTCTCTCAACTGGCCTGGGATAGCCTCTGCATCCGCCGGGGGGAGCTAGACAAAGTAGCTGGGGAGTGGGAAGTCTGACCTTTCCTGCTTAGGCTGCTGCCCCCGCAACCCGACCTCCAATAAGTGGAGGAAAATAGATGGATGGATGGATTTGTATGTTTTGAAATGGTTAGTCACAGGTACAAAGTCCATAGTTGCAGTTATTAAATCATTGTGGTATAGAGATGATAAAATGAATCATGGTTGGAGTTGAATGATTTAATAATGGATTTTGGGAAAGAAAGGACACAAAAATCTGAGGGAAATATGGTTTTGTTCAGTGGCTTTGATAGTAACTGTAACTGCATCCTGTAAAATGATTTGCTGTAGAAGCCATTATGTGCTGTTTGTAAATTCATTCATTCATTTTCTATACCGCTAATCCTCATTAGGGTCGCGGGGATGCTGGAGCCTATCCCAGCAGACTTATGCACAAAAAAACATGCATTCATTCATTTTGTCGCTTATCCTCACTAGGGTCATGGGGATATGCTGAAGCTTCTCCTAGCTGACTGGTTGCCAGTCAGTCGCAGGGCAGGGATGCCATTGTACCACACCACGCATCTTGTTAAACCTGTTAATTATCCATAATTATAATGTTTTTTGTACATACTTTGCTGACTGAGGATAGGCCAAATTCAAACCTGGATTTGATGCAGTTAAATTATTTCAGCATCCATTGTCTACTTAAACAAGTATCAATTATGCTCAATTAAACATACTTTCTTAGTTGATCGAAGGGACACGCCCTGTGACGTCAGCATGTCACGTTTGACTGCTCTTTGCTGCTTTGCTGCATCAGTTCATCATTTGAGCATCAAAACAGAAAAGGTAACAGTTAGGCCTGGGCGATTATAAATATGTCAACACTTTTTTAAGCACAATATTTTAAAAAAGCATATCGTTCATATCGATATTGACTGGATTTGCCTTGTAACTCTTGACACGGAAGTCTCACTCGTCACTCTGCACTGTGTGAGCTCCTGCCCCGCCCCCCTAAGTTGTGTAGCAGAAGCCCAACTCAGTCGGCAGTAAACATGAAGGAGCGTCTGCAGTGGAACAATGGATCACAAAAGAAAAATAAAAAAAATGTCATATTTTGTTCTTCTGTGCTTTTGGTATAAACTGAGTATTTCAGCCTAGCCAAAGGTTTGTTCTAAAGAACACTGAAAATTACATTTGATCTATATTTATTTCAAAATGAGAATGCACTATTTTATTTTAGCTGTTATTTTTCTATAGCTTTTTAAAAATTGTAATCAAACAACTTTGCACGCATATTCCGTGTTGACTTTGTCTAAACTCACTTTGTGGTAATAATATCGGGATATATATTGTGTATCAATATTCAACCTAAATACTTTATATCGGGAGAGAGTTTGGCACACTGGGATAACTGGACTATACAAAAAATCTCTCCAGCTTGGATGAGTGCAGGAGAAGCTTGAGAGCAAAATGTGTGCCTGCAAGAGTAAAAGGTGAGGAACGGAAGTCTCACAGCTGCCCCTACTCAGCCTAAGTAGTACGCAGCCTCAATTTGGTGCCGGTGTGTCCAGTTGTCCCAGTTCCTGCCAAGCACCCAACTGTCAGACAGAGAGAGGGCAAGCACCACAAGGCACAATAGCATGTGACCACAACACTTCCATGGCTCTGCTGTGAGTTTATGGCTCCAATTGTTAGAATCTGATTCCCGCTTTAATATTTTTTGGTATGGTACCACGGGATGAAAATCTATTAATAATTCACAGAGACCGTTTCGGCATGACTCTTTGTTTACTATTCTTCAACACAGTACACTTCTTCTATTGTTGTAGTTGACCTTGGCTCCAACTAGGAATGATGCCACCGTGTGGTAGGGAGGTAAACTACCTACAATACATCACATCTCTCTCCTTAAGAAAGATAGATATTCCCCCAACAGTTCTATCCTGTAACTTTTGTTATTTACTGAGTTGTCTTCACAAACTAAAACATATAACTTCTTGTCAAACAAAATAAACTCTTCCTTCATTGTTTAACCTTACAACTAAATGTTTCTTGGCATTATTTCTATTACTTACAATTCACTATGTAAACAATGCCATACAGAAACAGAAACCGAAAAACTTTGTTTTTTCTTTCAATACTCCAGTTCATGGAGAGTAATATGACGGTGGTTTAATCACTCTGCCCGCTCTGGATCTTAACACCACTTCTTCATTCATGGTGGGTGTTGCAGATGTTTTCACAGGTGACGGTGCAGGTGTTTGGAATGATGCGTCACGTTCTGCAGGTTGTGTTTCTCCTGGATCATAGTCTTCCAGATGTGGAGGACTCTGTGTTGTGAAAGTCTTTTCTCTGGTTTTCAGCAGGTGTCGTCTGTTTCTTCTGTAGGTGTTTCCATCAGGTGTTTTGATGACAAAGGATCTTGGCGTATAACGAATTTTCAACACAGTTGTTGGATGCCAGTTGTCTTTGACTTTTACTCTGATCTTTTCCCCTTCCTCAAGAGTTAGTAGATGTTTTGCTCCACGATCAAAGTAATGTTTTTGTTTCAGCTGCCTGTCTCTGATGTTATTGTGTGCGTTCTTGTGTATTTGTGGTTTCAGGAGCTGAGTTGATGTAGTTTGTCTTCAAATTATAAGTCCAATTAACAACTGAGCTGGAGACAGCTTAACGCCATCTAGTGGTGCATTTCTGTACTCCATCAAAGCAATGTACAAGTCATTCTGGCACTCTGCAGCTTTCTTTAACAGGTTTTTCACTGTCTGAATTGCTCTTTCACTCTGTCCATTAGACTGTGGAAATCCTGGGCTGGACGTGTTGTGTACGAATTCCCAGTTCTGTGTGAATGTTCGGAATTCTGCACTTAAATTGTGGACCATTGTTCGCCACGACTTCATCCGGAATCCCATGTCTTGAAACGACGGACTTGAGAGCTCACACAACATGAGCACTTGTTGTCTGTGTGAGTTTGGCAATCTCTGGAAACTTGGAGTAGTAATCCACACACATCAGATAGTCACCTTGATTGTAGTGGAACAGATCAACGCTACCTTTCGCCCATGCTCTGTCTGGTATTTCATGACTGATAAGTGGTTCTTTGATGTTATTGCGAACATACAGCAGACTGAACACTGCATCACAACGTCTTCAATCTCTCTTGCCATTCCTGGCCAGTACATGACATCTCTGGCTCTTTGTTTGCATTTCACGATGCCTAAGTGAGACTCATGAACTCTCTCCAGCATGTCTGACCTCAAGCTGCGTGGTACAACAACTCGTGAGCTTTTGAAGAGTAGGCCGTCAAAACATGAGAGCTCTTCTCTCAAAGTCCAATATTTCCTGACCTGTGGTGGAACGTGTCTGATTTCTTCAGGCCATCTGGACTGAACACACTTCATCACCAACTGCATCTCTTCATCAGCTGCTGTTGCTGTCCTGAAAGTCTTCAACTGTTTGGTTGAGATTGGCAGGTAACTTGACAAAACATGAATTTGTAATTCATCTTCTAACAGTTGTTTGTTGTGCTCTTTGAGATAGGCACGGCTCAGTGTGTCTGCTATGTACAACTCTTTGCCAGGTTTGTATTTCACTTGTAGATGATAGGTTGCAGTCTCATGAGCATTCTTTGTAGTCGAGGAGGGGCTTTTTGAAATGATTTCTTGAACACTGTCTCTAGGGGCTTATGGTCTGATTCAACGTGCACAGATTGTCCATAGATGTACAGGTTGAATTTCTCACAGCCAAAGACAATAGCTAAAAGCTCTTTCTCAATTTGAGCGTATCATTTCTGACACTCAGTGACCGACCTCGATCCAAATGCTATTGGCTGCCCTTCTTGGAGTATCACTGCTCCTAATCTCTCTGCACTTGCGTCAACTCACAGCGTAATGTCTTTGCTGACATCAAAGTATCTCAACACCGGGGTGTTACTCACCAGTGCCTTGAGCTTTCTGAAGCTCTTTTTTTGCTCAAAGTCCCAATGCCATTCCATGTCACTTTCTAAGAGTTTTCTTACAGGTGCTCTCACCTCTGCCAGATTTGGTATGAATTTTGACAGATATTGCAGCATTCCCAGGAACCTCATCAGAGCTGCTTTATCTTCTAATTCCAGCATGTCTTGTTTTGCTCTGACCTTTTCTGGTTTGGGTTTCAATCCATCCGCTGACAGTACATGTCCAACATAGCTGACGTCAGTCATCCTGATCTTGCATTTATCTCGATTCAGCTTCAGGTCGATGCTTCTGATTCGGTCTAGCAACCGTCTCAATCTTTTATCATGCTGCCCCATACAGTATTTTCTCCCCAAACTAGTATGTCATCAACTATGTCTACGACTCCCACCGGGTCTCCTAGGCGCTGTGCGATGCACTTTTGAAACAACTCTGGAGCGGATGAGATACCAAAGGGTAATCTCAGGAAGCGTTATCTTCCAATCGGAGTATGTCAGTATACAGTAGTAAGTAATCGGCTCTGTTTTTCTCGCAATGACCCCAATGTTTTCCATTCTGTCTAGTTCTTCTTTAACTCTGTTTTTCAATGATACAGGTACTTTGTGTGGTAGATGAATGACTGGTGGAACCTCTTTGTCAAGATGAATGTGGTGTAATCCTGGAACACATCCTAAGCCTCCTTATATTCACTTAAGATGTCATCATCGGTTCCTATTTTGAACACTGTTTTGATCACGCCGAGCTCTGCGCATGCATCTCATCCAATAATTGCTGGTGAATTGCCATCAACAACTTGGAATTCAAGCTCATGTTCCTTGTCTTTGTGGTTACACTTGAGCTTTCCCTTGCCTTTTGGCTCCATTGTATGACCAGAATAGGTAACTAGCTTGCAATTGAATTTCAGCAGTACTTTTATGTTTGCCACTTTCTCAAAGTCTTTGTACGGCAGCACATTGCACTCTGCTCCCGTATCTAGTTTAAATGTCAATTCCTGGTTGTTTATTTTCAGTACCTGTGTTCATTTCTGATTATTCTTTGCATTTGCAGAGACTACGTCCATACGCTTGGTGGCATTTTCTTTCATTTCAACACATCCTAGAAACATTTCAACATTTTCTTCCTGTTCTAATTTATGAACTTTTCTCTCTGTTTTCTAAAAGTTGCCTTTTTGTTTCAGCGTTTTGCACATCCGACTGAAGTGATTCTTTCTTGAACACAAACTTTTCCGTATGCAGGACATTTCTTTGGCTCGTGTGAGTAGCCACATTGTGTGCATTCCTCACTGTCTTTCCTAGCCCTTCTAGGTTGCACGCTATCTTGCTTAGCTCTGGGCATGGTTTCCGCTATTTTATTAACAGCAATGTCTGATTCCTCTTGCAGAGCTCTCGTGAAAAAGATATGCCTCAAGTAAGTTACATTCTTTGTGGTTAACAGTATTTCCTAAAGCTTTCTTTCAGTACTTTCAATTCCAGTTCTCCCTTGCAGAATTCCATTGTATTATACACCTTCAATGCTTCATCTCCCACCACATGTAGAAATGTTGCACAATGTCTTTCTTCACTCTCCTCCGCCAAACCAGATGCGATGAGATGGATGTCGAATTTCTGAACCCATGTTCGCCAGTTTTCTGCGACGTTTCCCTCAAAGCTCAGACTAGTCGGAGGTTTCCGTTGCTCCATAGCTAGTTCACTTCTGACACATATGTGATATCTTTTTGGTATGGTACCACGAGATGAAAATGTATTAATTATTCAAGGGGACCGTTTCAGCATGAATCTTCGTTTACTAGTCTTCAACACAGTACACTTCTTCTATTGTTGTATTTGACCTAGGCTCTGACTAGGAATGATGCCACCGTGTGGTAGGCAGGTAAACTACCCACAATACATCACACCTGCAGCGTATTCTGGTGTTTCTGGTCGGCACTTCTATTGACTGCCACAATCAAGACATCATGGCCACTAGAGATGATGATGCAAAGGGAGTCTACCAGCAAGTATGCTGACATTTATTGAGCTCAACTAAACCATGATGATCAGCGTGTCAAACTGTGAATGAGCTAAATCGATGCCAGTCGGAAAGTCAGAATGAGATTGAAACGTTAGAGATGCTGACATACTGTAGACAAGCTGTCATCAATTGACTACACATTTTACGGACTGTTGCTCATTCTCTCGATAATAAGAAACAAAGTGAATGTCAACACAGAGCTATTCACATATGCACAAGTGCCAGAGGAACTTGACAAATGTAACGTCTGGTCTTTTGGATCGTCTATAAGCGCGCAGGGCCGAGGACATGTTGCAGAGCAGTTTCTAGATTCGGCTCACCAGCACGGTGGCCAAACTCGTGCTGGGCATACTACGGAAGTGGATGCTGAGTTGACAGTCCTGTGCTAGTCTAGTGTCCTTGCTTTAGACTACTTTCCAGTACTTTCCCATTCATTCATTCATTTTCTGTACCGCTTATCCTCATTAGGGTCACGGGGATGCTGGAGCCTATCCCAGCTGGCTTTGGGCGAGAGGCGGGGTACACCCTGGACTGGTCGCCAGTCAATCGCAGGGCACATATAGACAAACAACCATTCACGCTCATTCATACCTATGGACAATTTAGGGTCGCCAATTAACCTAACATGCATGTTTTTGGAATGTGGGAGGAAACCGGAGTACCTGGAGAAAACCCACGCACGCACGGGGAGAACATGCAAACTCCACACAGAGATGCCCAACGGAGATTTGAACCCAGGTCTTCCAGATCTCCTGACTGTGTGGCCAATGTGCTAACCACTCAGCCACCGTGCGGCCCAGTACTTTACCATTCACCCTCAAACATAGCTCAACTGTGATTGCTCAAAAGTTCAAATGGTTGAACATCCGCCGCGCTAATTGGTTGCTGTTGAAAAGTCTAATGTTAAGAAGCCAGCACTCATATGGTGAGTCGGTATAGTTAGCAGTGTTAATTAGCGTACCTGTTCTTTGTAGCGCTACAAGTTTGTTCGATGATGACGTAGTAAAAGGTACTTCTGTTCTGACCACTAAAAATGTTCTCCTTTACCCGGACTCCTGTTCCAACATGACTCTCTATAACTGGTTAAATGTTAAAAATGTTGAACATCCTCCACACTGACTGTTGACAGTATGTTGAAAACACAAATACGACTTGGTAGTTGCAGCCAAACGTACCGGTCAGCTGATGTGTGTCAGTTTATTACTACTCAGCACAAATAAGGAGCATGATAAACACAGATTTGTATTAAAATTCAGAAAAAAGTCAAGCGCTTCCAGGATTTAAACCCAAGACCGCTCACACCCAAAGCGAGAATCATACATCTAGACCAACAAGCCATCATTCCTATAAACCTTCGGTGATACTTTATGATATATATACTGAAATATACTGAATACTATATGACAACACAATCAAATGTGCATCAAATATAGAATGAAAGTATATTTTTTTGTTTGCAGCTTAAAGGCTGTGTAGCTGCCTACAAGCCAGCTATCAGGGTTCATATACTCCCATGGAAGCATCCCTTCAGTCTGCTGTTGAAACCACTGGAATGTCTAATGTTGAACATCACATCTTAGCGTCATTTATCAGGATGAGAGAGACCAGCTTTATTATCATCATCTGTATATGCTATTAAACTTCCATTTGATTCACTCCAGTAAGTTGGCCGGCTGCCTATATGACCGCATTGAGGGTCAGCATACCTTGCAGCTGAAAATCCAAATGCTGGAGCAGCTCAGCCACGCAGCCTGTCATCTCAACCGTGAGGCCAAATGAAAAAACAGTTTCGGCAGCTACCGAGATTCATTTCCAACTCGAGGATGGCATCAGAAGCCAAACGGCCAAAGGGAGGTTCAATTCTAATCATTTTCGACGTGCCGTATGTTTGTACTTGCAGCTATCGGCTAGCGTGACCTTGGCAATATTCGTACGAGCTGTCCTAACTTTATTAGCATAACGCCGGCCCATCGAGCGTTTGTATGCGATGTCCATAAACCGATCGGACGGCATTTACCTGATATTTACATCCATTCAACTCGACTCAAAGGTAGCACGTGCCGTGTGGAATACTCTCCGCTTTCTTCCTCGTGCGTTTCTTCCTAAAACTTTATTGTTCCAAGAGTTGACACAAAGGTTACAAACTGCACACTAACACGATGTCATGTTTTCATGAGCTTTTTAAACACACAACTAGGCCTCGCAAATTTGACTGCAATGCCATGCAGCATAATCATTTCTTTACGACAATATTTCGTTGACAAAATGCTTTCTTTTTATGCAGGTGGAGGATATTTCCCTGCAGAACTTTCTACAGTGGTGTGACCGTGTCGGAGTGGCACTCAGCAGTAAGGTATGTTGTCCCAATCTGGGACTTTTTTACAGTATTTAGGTCGCTGGTGTCAAACTCAAGGCCTGCGGGCCACATCGGTCCCCATAAAAGCCCAAAGGCACAGGCTGAGTTTCAATTTCTGCACTTTCGTACTTTACACTTAGTCCTGCGTAGATGAATTGGTGAGCAGTACAGTGAAAGTAAGTGCACCATCAGTATCCGGATGTTGTATTCAAAAGGCTAAAATGGCGAGAACACTCAATAGCTGCCTCTTGGCCACTTGGCAAAAGAAAATGGATTAACTTCAGTGTTTGCATTTCACCACTAAAATGTAGGGGGAAAAATAGGTAAATATTTGGATCCTCATTTCCGATAAGTGCGCAACAAAAGTAATGGGCTTCATTTTGAAAGTGAAACTTTTCATGGCAGCGTCCTCCTCCTTTAGCGATTTACATTGCATGCTAAAGAAATTAAATGGTGGTGTTTTTACTACCCTCTTTCATTTTTAAGATGAAGTGTCACCCAGTTTGTACATGGTTAACAAATTATAAAAACATAAAAAAAAATACCAGTGAAATAAAAAAACATAATATTCTTACCTAAAAAAATGTAAATAAGAGAATAAATACTATCAGTAATAAATAAATAAAAAATACAACAATCAACAATCCTCCAGTTTGTAAGCAGTATTGATGATAATAATACGACAATGAACAGTTGGTAGTTGGTGGCTAAGCAAAACTCACGAGTTCGACACGGCTGATTGAGACGGTCTTGGATTGTGAGGATGCATGCTTCTTTCTGCAGGTCTGTGTGAGTAAAGAGGGCACAGTAGCAAACTATAGAATGTTTGCCAAGGACCACATTGAGAAAGGGGAGGTCTTATTCACCATTCCCAGGTCAGCTCTTCTTCACCAAGTGACGACAGAAGTCTCTGACCTGCTAGAGCGAGTTGACTGTCAAATATGAAGTCTGCTACATGAGAATAGTGAGGCCTCATATGAGTGCTCCTTACAGAGAAGGGGTCCTTGGAGAGCTCGTCAGGCTGGGTGCCCCTCCTTCTGGGTCTGCTGTATGAGAATTGTTGGAATGCGGCCTCCTGCGACTTCAGGTCTGCAGTTTCCGTGGGTGTTGAGTAGGAGGAAAGGAGACTAAATTACTACCATGTGATTTAGATATGAATATTTATTTCCTGACAAACAAATCTAATACAAGGAGCTCCGGGGTGCCCGTCTGTCCCTATAGGCCTACACAGAAGTTAGTCTTACTACAGAGACAGACGAGAACACAGCTAACTGTCCTTCCCCGGCCTTTTGTACATTGAAGATGCAAATGTCGGTTGAGTCTCATCCAATGGGTGAAGACAGCACCCTGGTTTGCAGATGGTATGGATCCAGTCAGATAAGGCCGCAATGTGAGAATTGCAGCTTCCAGGAACCAATTAGCAAGGAGATGATGGCACCAGTTGATTCATGTGCAGGCGGCCTTGGTTCCCGTGTTAAGATGGTCTTTGCTCTGAATGTTGGAACCAGCCGTCTGGAACAGGAGGTGTTTGTAGTCGGACTGTTCCAGCCTGGGGCAGCTTATCAGTCAAAAATCAGGGTCAGGTATGTGATAATGGGCGTGAGGTATGCAAGCGCATACCTTTTTAGTATGTAACTGTTGAATATAATATGTATGCTTAGCGCTTTAGCGGACCTAAAAAAACAGAAACCTTTCAGAATGTGTCACCACGATCTCACTGGAGGCCTTACCTGTCACTCTGGACTGACTTTAAGACTCTGGATCATCCTATGTTCTGGTAAGGCACAACCCTGTGCTCTCTTGACAACTTGATAACAATGCATAACAAAGATGTTGCAGATGCACTTCACACATGGAATTTTCTAAAAATATTAGTTCTGTTTAATTCAAACATAACTAGGTTCCTGATCAAGCATAACTTTTATGTTGTGGTATACAAAATATACTTTTTTACACTGTCTGGGATTTGTTTTGAGAAAATCGCCAAGTTGGCAACACGGGGCCAAGCCATTCACAGTTTGAAAATACACGAAATAATCATTCATAAAAAATGAGAAAATATTGGCCTAAGTAAAAAAACAACAACAAAAAAAATCAGGAAATTATTCAAAAAATAATGTCTCTCTTTACAAAGATGGTCAAGAAAATGATCAATAGAATGGTTATTGATGACAATTCATTGCAGGAATAAACAGTATTGAGCAAACAACATTGATATGCAGGTATATGACCTCTGATTGGCTTTATCTTAAAGATGGCTACATTTCTTTATTTTACACAATTTTACTAGGGGACTTGACCACAAGTTGGAAACCTACTGCTATAAGGTAACATTAGAAAATATTGTTTTAGTCCAGGACAGCACGATGACTGAGTGGTTAGCACATTGGCCACACAGTCAGGAGATCTGGAAGACCTGGGTTCAAATCTCCGTTGGGCATCTCTGTGCGGAGTTTGCATGTTCTCCCCGTGTGTGCGTGGGTTGTCTCCGGGTACTCTAATTTCCTCCCACATTCCAAGAACATGCATGTTAGGTTAATTGGTGACTCTAAATTGTCCATCGGTATGAATGTGAGTGTGAATGTTTGTTTGTCTATATGTACCCTGCGATTGACTGGCGACCAGTCCAGGGTGTACCCCGCCTCTCGCCCAAAGTCTGCTGGGATAGGCTCCAGCATCCCCGTGACCCTAATGAGGATAAGCAGTATAATGAATGAATGAATGAATCAATGTTTTAGTCCAACAGTCATGGTCATCAGTGTCAATGCTCCACATTCAGGTCAAAAGTGGACAGAGACTATTTGCTGAAGGGAACTGGCGTTCCAGAAGCTGTGGACACAGACCTGACTAACATCCAGAGGGAGTATAAGGATGTTGTCTTGCCCTTCATGGCCAAGCATCCTCACCTGTGGAATCCTGACACACACACACGCTGGACATGTATACACAACTACTGGCTTTTGTAATGGCCTACAGGTTAGTCAGGCAAAACAGTGTTTAAAAGTATTATGCTATTTGTTTGCAATTTTAGGTGAGTTCACCCCTGTGTAGTTTCCAAGAGCCACACAAAGACGACGACGATGACAAGGAAGAAGAGAAGCCCTCCAATGATGGTTCCTATGGCCAACATGCTCAACCACGTGTCCAATCACAATGCTTATCTAGAGTTCACACCAGTACACTTCCAACACTTTTAAAAATTTGGACAGGTTAGATTGGGCTTTGTACATGGCCTTGTTGTCCTCCTAGGACAGTTTGAAGATGGTGTGCGTGGTTTCTATAAAGAAAGGCCAGGAGGTGTTCAACACATACGGGCAGATGGCCAACTGGCAGCTCCTGCACATGTACGGCTTTACAGAGGTGTATCCTAGCAACAGTAACGACACAGTGGACATCCCAGTCGCCAACCTACATAAAGTCGCCACTCAAGGTTCACGTCAACCTCACACTAACATAAGCGAGGCGGTAGACCATTGTCGATACTAACAGACAAGTATCCATCCCGTTTCCTTATACGGAACTTCCTTCATCTGCTGTTTACATCTTTGCTCCATCCACTAAAGACTCCCTGCAGGAAAGTACTCAAGTTCAATGCGAATGGTGCCCTAGTTGGAGAACCAGTCTGCACTTGGCTAACTAACCCACAGCATTGTGTATGTACAGGGTGGGCCATAAGTTTCCACACATGGGAAAATGTATATTACCAAAAGGTGTCTGAAGGCCATGATGTATTAGGTGAAGATATGAGACATAAATCATCTCAGGGCGTGTATCTACAAAGCTATTACAAGCTTAACTTCCACTGTGCTAATGCAAGTTTTCAACAGCAATAGTGCGTATGTGTTTTCCAAACAATAGTAATCAAGCACGTTGCATAAATAAAAACGGTTGTTCAAGAAGTGATTGTTTTGCATGTATGGAAACTATAGGCCCACCCTGTGGTAGAAGATAAATCTTTGTGGCTTGTTTCCCCAAGACCCAGACATAGACCAACAGCTGTTGAAGGATAAGTGGGAGATGATGCAAGAGAAAGCCGTGCTTGTTTTTGGCAAACATGGCTGCCTCTCTGACACAGAGCTACACAGTGTGCTGAAGGTGTGTGTACATTGTACATAGGGCAGCAAGTATGCTTACATGTGGGTGTGTTCAGGTGCTGTGCATGTCCAAGGAAGAGTTCTCAGACTTCAGAGACAATGAAGGATGGGAGGAAGTAGATGAAGATGGTTTCTCCAATAAGGGACTCTACAGGTTTAAGACTAAGTGGAAATGGCTGATCTATGAAGCAGCTTTCCTAACTGTCAAGTCCTACAGTGATGAGCCGAAGGCAGGAGAAGGTGACAGCAGTGTGGACAGCGACCAGCGCCTCATGGACGACGAGGCTGCACTGGCAGGGCTGAACAGCAGGGAGATGAATGCACTGCAAGTCCGCTATGGTCAGAAGAGCATCCTGTACAAAATCATGGAGCTCACAAAGACATGACTGAACAACAAAATCAATTTTCACATTTTTCACCACATTGGAAAACCCCAAAAGTTGAACTGTGTTACAAATTTGTCCCAATCAAGCATTAAAAACAAACAGGAAAGTGATAAGATACCTCATCACTTAAATGAGAGGGTTTTAAAGTATGACAGTGGGCGATGTTTCAGCATAATAAATAAAAACGTATTCACTGTAGGAAATTAACAATCCGGCTTTTAGCAGGCTGTTTAGCTTTATTTCTCTCAAGCTGCTACAACTCCCACTTTGAAACCACCTGCTTTAAGAATAGACATGGTACAGCACTGCACTTTGAAAGCTTTATTAACTTTATGTATGCATACTGCAAATAAGTAGCAAGAACTAAAGGCAAACTAGAAAGGACTACAAAATACACATGGACCAATACATATACAAAACATTCAAAATGTTACAAAATGGGCTGTATTGGTCCTTCTATTCTTCAATTGGGATCTTTGTACAAATTGTCAAGATACAACGCCAACCATTCTCACTTTGCACAATTTTACAAGTGCCAGGGAGAGACGTTTCAAATGGAAGGAGCATCAGTAAACCATCTCCATGCACGCACGCACACACACACGCGCACACAACCCCTCCCCCCCCTATCCGCCTGGAAGAGTAAACTACATCTTCGTGTCCACTCGAAGACAAACAAAAAACCAAAAATATTTTTTCTTCATTTAGTTTTCAGCCTTCGACAGCAAACAAAGTGAGGGAAAACAGATTTGTGAGAGGGAAGCAGCTTTGGTAGAGTGAAAATATGTTCAGATGTTTTTACATGTCAGTGTACATTTTATTTGACATGTTCACCACCCTCCATTTATCTACTCTCCCTTTTTTCCATTATTTACATCAAAAAAGTATTTAAACAGCATTCCTCATTCTATTTGCGCCATTGCAATTCAGGACCAACAAAAATGTAAATCTTTTAGAACCTGGAGCAATAGTCCTTACGTCCACGTCCAATCGACTATAGTTGCCAGTTTATCCAGTGCTGCCAACAGTAAAGGGGTAGGGGTGTTGGTTGTGTTTGTGTGTGTAGTGAGGGAGTGGGTGAATGCCTTGGTGTCTCTCCCGAAGGCTACAAGTTGACTGCTAGCCAGGCTAGCTGGCACCCGTGCCTTCCATCACCTGCTGGGCCTGCTTCTGTCCCATGCAACACTGGGCCACTGACTGGAATAACCTGGAGACAGATGACACGACCTGCATCACACCTTTAATAATCTTCCATGTCACTCATGTGTAAAAAATAAGTTAAACCATGGAAAAAGGGAAAAAACACCGTTATCCGGACAAAGTGAACAGAGGCATAAGCCTATGCCAGCTAGCTGAGCGAGAGGCGGTGTACACCCTGGACACATAGCCAGTCAATCACAGGGCAAGTTAGCCATTCACACTCACATTCATACCTAGGGTCTCAAACTCAATTTATGTTGGGGCCGCTGGAAGCTGAGTCTGGCTGAGGCTGGGCTACAGTCTCAGTGAGTGCAATAGGGGAAAAAAAAAATCCAATCTTCTCAAACTTTTTTTTTTTTAAATAAATAAAATAAAGATAAACAAGGCCAGTAGGGTAAACAAGTTTAGTGCAAAACTACTAATAAAATTGGCAATCAACAAATAAGAAAATTCAATTAACAAGGACCCTGGTGTAAACAAGTTGCACAACTTTCCTCGGGTACATCCCTTCTTTGGTAGTCAATTTGTATGGAACATACTGTACTGCTAACTGTATGACTGTTTTCTCTACCAATCTAGAAACAAATACATAAAGAACTAATAAGTATTTGAATCAAAAACTAATTTCAGTTTTCAGTTATATTTTACAGTTCTTTAATGTCAATTTTTTTTTCCTGAAAAGGGCTTCTCTTGCCTATTTTTTACTTCTAGGGATCTGGCAGCGCATAATCTCACATTTGTTTAGAAAGACATGTTTGGGTCTGTGGAATATACAGTATTTTAATTCATTTGGCGTGTCGTGTTTAGCCAATGCACAGAGAACAGTGCAGCCCTATACATAACCCTGACATCAATTCCACTCCCACACCCGGCGTAGGCTGCGCTGCGAGAAAAAAAAAAGGAATCCATCAATGAGATTTACACTCTGAACCAGACCAGATCCACACGAGGGCACGCCACAATCAGACTGAACGCTCCACAACCCTCATCTACTACCATGCCATCGAAGCGCCTTTTCTTTTTTCCATTTAACCTGGGAGCCGATGGGGGCCCGACTGCAGCCCACCCCCGAACATCCGACTGGACTCAGACCATACCAATTTTTCCCCACCCTTTATCTCGCCACGCACAAATCTTTGATTCAATCGGGGAAAGAGTTAACCTATACACGTCGTATAATGTCACGCTGGGCAGCAACTTTACTCTTGTGTGTTGTAAACACAACGCGCTGGGACGAATGTCCACGTTTGCCTAAATATGTCCATGACAAGGTTGCTGTAAAATTCATTAATTGAAAAATGTTTCTCTGCTTGCATCAAGCCCGGTCGAGCTCTTTAAATGTGGACAATTTTTTGTGATTGAGATGCATGTGTCCCGCCATAAAATACAGTACAAACTAGCTTACATATTGTATAGTTGTCAATGGTGCATTCTGAAAAGTGTTTGGGACATACTTTTCAATCTCTGGGGCACAGTGCACAAAGTCATGGCTCCAGAACTTGAAGGCTGGATTCTTGATCAGCTCAATGAAGGTGATGAGGAGACCCCACGGGTGAGGCCTGTTCACTATTAGCCTCTCCAACAGAACTCTGAAAGAGGAGGCGGTGGTGTTATTTCAATGCACTGGAAGGGAATTCTGACAACTATGACAATTACGTTAACGCCAACCGACCTGGTTATCTGCTCCTGGATGGCCTCGGTGTTGGCCTCAGCAAACAGATAGAGCATGGTGCAGCTGAAGTAGTGAGTGTGACTGTTTGGGTACCGTAGCTGATTGGCGATTGCATTCAAGAACAGGTAACGTCCTTTACAAAAAACATTGGATTACATTATATACATGTTCAAAGTAAAAACAGCATTTTAGTACAAGTTACCCTCAGTGTCCAGATCCACAGCCAGGTTCTGAAAAATGTCCATGTGTGCAGAGTGTGTGATGGTGCTCATGGAGGGCGTGCTGCCCTTATTGTGGATGTGAGCAATAGCCTGTGTACCCACATACAACACTAAAGCATTAATCAGCTGGATGTTGTAGCGGTTTCCTGGCTCATTTGAAACCTGAAGGACAAAAAGAGATATACGATGTACACAATAGCTCAAACACAAAAGTGCTTAGGACCTCTCGTGATGAATTAAGCCTACCTGTAGATTGCTACGCAGCTCAGAGAGGAATGTGACCGGTGATCGCGTTTTGAGATAAGAGTCCAGATCCTTCTTGAACTGAGAAGGCATGACGCTTGTGAAGTTGGTAAGTATACGGGGAGCGATGTTGATCTCACTCAGCATGTCCACCTGCAGTGGAGGTGATAAAACGGAAAGCTAGTTTGATTCAGACAATGGCTTAGAGCAGTAGTCCCCAACCTTTTTTGGACCAACGAACAGGCTTGTGCTTCCACAAATCTCCAGTGGAAGGGGTGGTCGTACATTGTTACGATCAAATTTGCCCTTTGATTTGTGTGGTGACAGGCAATGTGCTAACATGAATTAACCTGAGGATGTGAACCTAATTAGTATGCACATTAGCATTCAATAACATCAAACCTTACCTTGATACATTTTCACATAGTATCACCATTTGGAACTAAATATAAGGTGAAAGAAAAACAGGAAAAATAACAGACTAAATGCAGAGTGGGAGAATGGGCCGTCAAAGTGGGACAGGTCGCCACTTAAACATGCAAAAATTGTGGGGTTTGGTATTTCTTTAAAAAAAAATTGTAATGGCCCATTTTTTTCAATTGATGTATATTTACTTAAATGTCATAGTGATTTATAAATGTATTTAAGTGCATTATTATTTTTATTGATCATTGCAGTTTACAATGGCCCGGTTTGGCCCCCACCATTGCCGGTGGTTGGGGACCCCTGAATATCGGTTGAGGACCCGATATTCACAAATACATGGTTTAAGTCCACTGTGTGTACTGTGTTTGTACCTTGAGATTGGGCGTGAAAGGGTCAGGGAGCCTCATGTTGCGCGGAAAGGCACTCAGGATGAGGTTGCGGAGCTGAATGCAGTTGGGAGGGATCACATCACAGAAGCCATAATGGTAATCGCACAAGAACTCTGGAAAGTCATGCAGCAGGACAAGTAGTACTCTAAGTGTGCCCTGTAACAGAATGGGAAATGTTGACAGCTGGCCTCGGGGCAGCAACATAGATCATTTTCAATCAGGATGTGAATATCATCAGCAAGTTAAGGCAGACGTATAGTAATTGGTGAAAAAAGTACCTTGTAGAGGATTTGCATAGGTTTGTTGAGCTCTACATTCCTCAAGAAAGGTGCTAGGTACTTGAAGAGATCTATAAGTAACTGTGCGTACATGGGCCAACCCTACAAAAAAAAATGTAATTAAACAGATATGCAATTTCTTTTTGTGTCTTTGAAACACTAAATGCAAACCTTCTGTTGGGGTGTGTGTGCAAGCATGCGTGCGATGAAGATGCGATGGGAGATGAGTTCAAGCCAGGCGTACACAAAGCCAGGAGCCTTTGTGGGTCTCAGAATGTGAAAGGTATTGCTGAAGAAAGAAGGAAACATTTTGTTAGGCGTAGGCAATAAGGGAACCTCCTAATAAGGGAGATGCATGTCTTACCAGAAGGCAGTGAGTGTTTGGAAGTTGATGGTCTCCAGAACGTGTTCGGGAGCATTGAGCTCCAACAGCAGCATAATGAAAATCCGATGGTAAGGCAGCTGCTGGAATTCTGTCTGTCGAACGTCGTGGTCCTGGATCAACACCCCGACAACAATACCCAGCACCTATTTGCAGGGGAAGAGTCAGTGACTATCAATTCCAACTACTGTTGAGATTGGGAATTTGCATCTGCTAATACACTGAGGGCTGAGGACAATGTTGTACCTTGTTGAGGAGGTTGATTTTTGTCACTGTGTTTGAGGCTTCTCCAGAGTGCTTGACTAGCAGGGCTATGAGTCTAACAAAGGCATCCAGGTTGTGGTAGCACTTTGCTCTGATGATGGCAGCACTCGCTGCTGGGTTGTGCTGCTGTTCAGCCTGTGCCCGATAGCTGATCTCCACACACATTTCTGTGCATAGCCGGAAGAACCGTGTGATCAAGTCATCTGTTTTCAAAATCCCTTGCTGGTGCATCTGCAATAGAGAATGAGCAAAAGAGACTGATGTTGAGATAAGTCACCTTAAAAAGATATTAACTTTTTAATGACTACCTGGCCGACAAAAGCGGAGAAGGCTTTGGTGCTATCCCTGCCGGCAGCAGCTGAGTGGTACAAATTGACCCATTCCCTCAGGAGATACTCCGCCTTTTCCCTAAGGCCTGGGGGATCATCATACTCAGATGCCTGTGAAATCCCAGAGTGCATCATGAAGTTTGGTCCACCATGGGCACGGTCAATCATGGCCTCATAGTTGGAGCGGACAACATCCATCAGCTGAGGAAGACTAGATCAAGAGAAAGACGACAACTTAAAACATGTGTGTGGACAATTAAGCCAAAGCTTTAGTAACTTCAGCACTCTATATACCCTTCAGGTGCAGTGGCTCTCGAGTGTGCACAAGTCCTCATTAAAGTCTCAATTGTATGGAAGAGATCAGCTTCTGTGACATGGCTAACACTGCGCTCATCCACCAACAACAGCTTCACTAACTGCATCGCAAATGCAACTGCCATGTAATGCAGTCCATTCTCCATCGACTGCAGGAAAACAATGGAATAAGTTTGATTGTTAATTTGTTAGAACATAAACATGTTACTCAGGTTATTAATAACACTAACATAGGTTGTGCATACCTGTGCTAGGTGTAGATCATACTGCTGCATGTTCACAAGATGGTTTTGAATCAAAAGTTCCACTGCTTCCACATTATACTTGTACTCGTCCCGGCATTCAATAAGACACCTGTCAATCCAAAACACATTGAGCAATTAAGACCCCTTTAACCTGTATATCAAATCACTGATGCAAGAACAGATTACAAATCGAGGGATTATAGTGAAGCAAGAGTAAAAGGGACCCTAAAAAAGTTAAGGAGCTGACACCAGAGGATCATTATATAATTTAAATGAGCATGCATATAACCTGGTGATCTGTTTGTTGCACCACTGTGGCCCATAGGCACGCCCATCCTGGAGGGCTTTAAGGACCAGAAGGTGGCACTGCCTATACCGGAGAAGCAAGTCATTATCAGCGCCGCTGGTGGCATCCAGAAGACCTTCCACAGCCTGTGAAAGAGAGAATACGACATTTAGCTCACAACCTCATGCAACTTGGAAATCATGTCTCTTAAAAAAAAAAAAAGGAAGGATAAAATCTTACCTTCTGTAGCAGTCCAAGTGCTGCAATGCCATCTCTGGAGTTCCTCGCCAAGGCCACAGCCTCTAGCAGACTGCGGAGGGCTTGTGTCAGGGGGTTCATTGAGTGCGCTGGAGCGATGGCGTGAAGGTGCTGCTCCAAGTCGGCCATACACTTATCATAGATTTGTGCAACATCGTCTGTGGCCCACGCTTGTTGCTGTACAAATACGCAGAGAGGAAGAATTGCAATAAAATATTCCACAATTTTTTACACCAAGTAGAACTGGCCTGGCCAACCCGTGGCTCGCAAGCCTCATGCGGCTCTTCAGGAGCTGTCACATGACATGCATCAAAAATGCTTGGCTGGCGCTGTCATTCACTCCCCTACAGCTAGATGGCACACTGACCATGTAAGCCTGTTTGAGTGACGTCAAACGAGCGATGAGAGAATCTTTGGTGTGACATCATTCGTGTTGTAAACAAGTTCTGTCAAGTTAGCTCTTGAAATGGCAGGGAAAAAAAGCACAGCCAAACGAAAACATGAAGAAGAACACAAGACGTTTTTGCCAGAGTGGGAGAGTTTATATTAATGTAATGGCAAGCCGATCTTCCTTATATGTCACGCAGCATTAGTGCATTTCAAAGCTTCAAATCTTCAGCGTCACTTCAGCTCACTCCACCCCAACATTGAACAGGAATTTCCAAAGGGAATGAACTACGCAAAAACAACTTGGTCGTTTTGAAAACCAAGGCAGAAAAGCAGGTGCAGTTTTTCCAAAAATTTACGAAACACTCAGAGACCGTAACGCTTGCATCATATCAGCTGTCTTGGAATAGCACGGGCTGAAAAGCCAAACAACGAAGGGGACTTCATAAAAAATGCCTCATTGACGCCTTTGAAATCTTGGCTCATGGAGACGACAAACTAAAACGGAGCGTATCAGACGTTCAACTGTCCCGCAATGTCAAACGCAAAAAGATGATGTTAATGTGTACCCATGTGTATGATGTGGCTCTTTGCAGTAACACAGGAAAAAAAAAGTGTCTCTTAGTCTCTGACTAGTTGGCCACCACTGAAGTAGAAGATCAAAAAAAATCTCACCTTCATTGGCTGAGCTAGGAATCCAGTTGGTTGGGAAAGATCATTACTGGGTAGAAACCCTGGAACGTTCCTCGCAAACTCCTCATACACAGCGAGCTGCTTGGGGTCCACTCCTCCCACCTGAACATTTAAAAAAGCAGAATAGGCCTCATTCACCAATATCTGAGTGTGCTTAAGAAAACTCTAGATTCATCGTGGTTTTACGTTGATGAATCCCATCTCCTTTAAATTCAACATGCGTGCAAGGTAAGTCAAATTAAAATGTGATTAGCATAGGTAACAGCCCATCAATGCCAACATAAGGACATGAGACTGTAGGGTTGTGCGCAGATGCATATTTCAAAATGATCAAAGCACAAAAGGTAAATTGGAAAGCAGTAGGTGAAGAGGAAAAAAAAAACAACGGTAGTACAGAGGTGGAGGTACTCAGGCAGCAAATCTGCCCTAGAAAAAAGATAGCCAACAAAAAGAAAGAATGGGTGACTGTCACACTTGCAGTGGATACCCTATGAGACGGACAAACAATAAGGGAGTCGAAAAACACACTGCAAAATTCTGAGAAGAGATGCAACAGACAGGAAGGGTAACGGCAGATACCCAAAACCTGTCTGAGCTGGACCAGTGCATCGGGGGCATCACTGAGGAGACGACCCTTTCAGGTAGGCAATGGGAAAAATTTAAATGTTTTAACTTCGCTTTTTGGATACATAGCAAAAAGGCAACGCACATTTTAAGTGGTTAGGAGAAATCATAGGTTAGAAATTATGGATGGCGCTTTGACCATTTATGATGAATTTAAAAAAAAAGGAAAAAGTGCAATGTGGGGTGGAATTGCGTGCGCACATTTGAAGAGCAGGTAAAGCACAAATTGCGGGAATGTGTAAGTACACCACTTTTTAGTTCTGAATATTTTTGTCCGTAAGCACATTTTTGGTGTATGCCGTACGCAGACTTTTAGTCAGATTTTCACACACAGTTATATTATTGAGGCCCCTGGGACCCGAGGCAACGCTTTCATCACCCTTGCGGCAGCTAATCCAGTGAAATGCAAAACATTTTCATTTAAAGCATGTGTCCTAAAGGCAGGAGTTTGTGTGTGTGTGTGTGTGACATATCAAAATACATGTTAGTCTTGGGACTAAGGCAGCAATAATGGCTTAATTTTCAGATTAAGTCCCGCAAAACCAACCTCCGGCATAAACATTTTTGAAGTGATACTTTTTTAATTTAAGAAATTAGACTGTAAAAAAATTGTAATAATGCAACTTTATTCACACAGCAATTTTATTGCACCCTTGAACAGTAAGCCTGCATTCTGTTACCATCATTTGTGTCAGAATGAACATCCTCATGGGGTTATTTTTGAAGTCTCTATTTAGCAATATACATGCCTGCAAGTCTGTTACTACTTTATAACAAGAAAAGATACTTATTGGCATGAGCCTATAACTAATGTTGTGGTACCAAACCTGAATAGCGGCATTGAGCCATCCCCATTCTTTAGTCAAATACCCTTACTGCAATGTACTGCAAATGCTATACAAATATTAAAATGACCCCATTATTAAATAATTTACCTTCAGTCTTATCTGCTCTGGCATACGCTCAGCCTGGTAAGTTAAAACAACTGGGTCACAGTAACGGCGTCCTTCTTGGCGTGCATGCTTCCTGAGCTCAAATTCCTTAAAGAGAAAGTACACAGTCACAAATTAAAAACAATAAAACCTGTAATATTTACTTGTAGTTTCAACTACTTATTGGTTTGTCTTTTGGAGTCAATGAATCCAATCAGTTCAAGCATATTTACCAACTGACTGTTGATTTTGTATGTTTTGCTCAGATAATGTAATATACAAATGCCCAATCCTCACTGTGGCAAGTCTCTTGTCCATTTCAGGGCCAGCCTTCTCCACAGCTGTTTTCTGAATAAAGCAGCATGCCAGTTCACAGTTCTCCTGAGCAACCCTTGCTGCAGCCTCCTCCATCATTTCTCTCTGTTGGGGAGTCGGTGCCTAAGAATTTAATAGTATTTTGTCAATAGGATGTTTTTATGCATTTCAGTAATAAAACAGCACCAGAAGCCATCTTACCCTCAGTGCAGCGGCAAAACTGTTTTTGAGATTAGCAGCAATGCTCACGAGCAAAGGCTCCCGGCAGGTGATCATAGCCATACCAGCAGTCAGGTTCCTCATCATGTGGTGGGCCGCCACACGCATGCGAGACTCCTCTGAATCCAGGGCAAAGTCCTTCCTGATGATTTGCTCACATGTTGTCATTGCAATTTTGATAGAGCGGTCAACCACTGGGTGCACCAGCTCCTGGACAGCCCGCTCAACTGATTGCCTTACACACTGCTTTAACTGAGGATGGGCCTGCAGTAGAGGTATCTAAAGAGAAAGAAAAAGTAGAACAATTTGCTAAACATGAAGGATGTATTCCAATACACTGTATATATGTGAAATTTACAATACTTACATTAGCATTGATATTAATGTGTGGTGCCAGGCCTGCCAAGGCATACACATTGATGTCATGGTAACTGAACTGTGGGGTGGGTGGCCCTGTGGTTGTGCAAGTGGTGGTGGTGGCAGCTGGAGTTGAGGGTGGAGCTGCAAATGGAACAAAGTCTCCTGTTGGTCACAAAAGGCTTTTTTGATTAAAAATCACAGGGAAAGCACATGTAAACTGACACTTGGAATTCAAAATTGTATCGTTAAACAGTCACATGGTCCAATATTACCAAAAGTAGTATGAACATCAATTTACCTGACGTAGTAACAGGGAGCATTTCATCTGGAGGCTTTGCTTCTTTCTTTGGTGCTGACAGCTGCTCCTCAAGACTCTTAAGCTTGTCCTTGTCCTTCAACAAGTTTCCTGGCTTCAGGTCATTGATGTCCAGAGACAAGTTCTTACACAGAACTTCAATCTCAAATTTAAGGTTAAGCTGCAACAGGATCAAAAAGTGAACAAATGCCCCCCTTTGTCAAGGTTCACAGAGCACATAAACCCATTTGCAACAATGCTGACATTTTCTCTGTGAAGAACTTACATTGGGAAATCTCACTACTGATTTCCTAATGTATCCATCCAATTACTATGCTGCTTATCCTCATCTGGGTCGTGGGTATGCTGGATGCTATCCCAGCTGACTGTGGGCGAGAGGTAGGGTATACCCTGGACTGGCCGCCAGTCAATTTAGAGTCGCCAATTAACTTAACATGCAGATTTTGGAATGTGGGAGGAAACCGGACTACCTGAAGAAAACCCACACACGCACAGGGAGAACATGCAAAGTCCACACAGAGTCCGAATGGAGATTCAAACCCAGATCTTCAACAACCTTTTAAATTAAAGGTTGTACTAACAGATATGCTTTTGTTGTGAAGACGGAAATGGAATACCTAAATGCTTTTGTATAACAGAGAAAGTTCCACCAAGACCGCTATATAAGTGAAATAAAAACAAATGAAGAATTACAAAAATTCTAGGGCCATCTGAAAGTGTGACAAGGTAAATGGCGTAAGTTGTTTGAATTGTTCACATAAAAGTACAAATATGTATATATCAAAATGAGTACTTAAAATGTATTACTTCTGTAAGACCCTTTGATCATCAGTTCCACTTTCATTTCAAATGAGCAGTTACAGTAAGACCTTGACCAAACACGGCCATGATGCTCAGCGTGGTTTATGTTTCATGACACGATGCAATATGCCACCAGCAGATGGCAGCACTTGGTCTAGAAAGGCAGTTACAAATTAAAAACATAAAACTTGCATTGAAAAGGATGATATATCTTCTGAATACGTTAGGCACATCAATGAGCAACTGACTTCTCTGCAAAGGAAGTTCAACAATATAAATGCTTGGTTCACAATGTCAGTGAAAAAAATTAAAAGAAGTGATTATAAAGAAATGTTGGCTGAACTAAAAAGTAAAGTTAAAAGCACTGATCAACCTTGCCGCTCTGAAGGCATCAGAATCACGGGAAAAAATATTGCCTATAAAAAAAAAAAAAATAAAAGTTAAAAGTTAATCAGCTTATATAAACATTAGAAAATGCAACTATGTGACGTAAGAAAAGGCTTGTCAGATTTAAAGGAAACAGACTTATCATTTGCACACATTTTGAAGGGAGAAAACCGCTACAAAGATGTATGAACAGAGAGGTTACGTATGACCTTCGGCTGACCTAAAAGTTGATACCTGTGGTGACATTTAAAATTAGACTGTCTGGCATTGATTAAGATTTTTTTGCTGAGATGGAAAAATATTGTGTGAATACCATGCGCCTTATGTACAGGTGTACAGCTGCAAGATTATCCCCAACGATTCTCATCACCCCTACATCACATCAAAACAAGCTGGTGCAGCAGCACAACTTGCAGCAGAGGAGGCTGAGATTAGGATCTCAAAAAAGCAACGTAAACAAAGAGCGAATACAAGTTCTGGAAGAACAATAGAAATCCAAAAGTCTGACTTGGAGTAACTGCAAGCTAGAAAAGATAACGCAAAAGGTTTCAAACTGACAGTTATGAGAAAGGCGAGGTCTTGTCTGTCAAGAGTGAGCAGGTGAACCCAAACGCTTTTTCACAGCCTCCTGCAACCCATCTTACACAGGCATGATCCATGCGCACCTTGGTGTTGCCCAACTAGCAGACATTTAAGACAGTATAATGCTAAACAGACAATGTCAGAGGTAAGTGTTTTTGGTGGTAATTAAAGTAGTGATTGATTGAATTGAAAAAACCTTTCATTTCATTGACAGACCAAAGAAAGAGTTTATCTGCAGCTGAGATACTGTTTTACCTGAAGAAATATGTTGTCGGTCCAGCTTGCAAATACACTGAGGGAACTTTCTTCAGAAATAACAAAGAAGCATATGAAGATGCATGGGAAAAAACTCGAGATATGGACAGATCTTTGTCATTCAAAGCGCTTTAAGAAAAGTAATCTAACTTGCCAAAAATACAGTTCAGATGTAGGGCTCAGAAACTTTGCTGACTTTGTGAAAGCTTGTCTGCTCGCTGTGCCTTATGTAAAGGGCTTTGAAATACTAAACGACTGTGAAGAAAATCAAAGACTAATACAGAAACTCCCAGAATGGGCAGCAACCAGATTACAAAGACAGTGCACGACTATCACAACACAAAAGAACCTGGAAAGGAAAGACATGCGAGTCCAGACAATGCATTACAAAATACATCAGAGGCAACAGCTGCCATGTCACTCAATGTCTCTCAAGACAGATTCTGTAAGGCAATGATATTTCCAGTTTGTAGGTCACAAGCAAAAAAAAAACCCACACAATGAAAAACATGTATTATTAGACACTAGAGCCCAACCAATTAACCTGCTAATCAGGCTGATTAATCAACATCAATGGATCTGTAATGGCTATTGAACTTTTTCTGATGTTTTTCTGTTCTTCTGTGTCTGTGCTGCACCCTGTTGTACCCACTTAATCCATGTGGACAAAGGTTATGTGCTCCATGTGGAAGGAAAACTAGATTGTTCAGCCTTTCCTCAGTCAAGGTGTCAGTCATTTCAAAAGAATGTCCCAAAACTCATTGATGGAAAAACTGAATAGATTTTTGTGGGCACACCGAAAAGTCTGAGAAACTATGGTAAGGACTTGTGAGAATGGTCAGAACAGCCCTTGGAGACAGAAATCTCAACCAGAAAGGTTTATGCATAAGCAAAATATAGTGGAACATCCAGTTCAAAATTTGTACAAATATGTATAGCTTAAAATGAGTATCTACATGTATTATTTCTTCTGTACACTTGTTAGCTGATACGTTGGTCATTGGAATCACAGATGATTAATAAAACCCCTTTGATCATCAGTTCTGGACCTTAATTTCAACAGAGCCACTACAACTTCAGTCCAGTGTCTGGTAAAGAGAATCTTAAAATAATTGTTCAAATGTCTGATTACCAAAACATTACCTTGAGGTCATGTTCTTGATGTAGCTCAGCAAGAACATTCATGATGGCCATGGTCCATGGGTTCTGGGGCCTGAAAACCTACACAAATCAGAATAAGCAGAGTAAATTGAAGATCAAGGGACGTATACATCAAGGTACACAAATACAGTATAGCTAAATCCATGTTGTTTACCATGCTTCGCAGGCTGGACTCCAAAACTTTGGCCACAAAGGGAACAACATAAAGTAGCTCCTGCTGGCCCTTCACATAGGCTTCCAATAGCAGGGACTTAATTTCCAGATCCTGAAAAAAAAATGACAAAAATCAGTCATCTTTTAATCCACTTTCAGAGCTAAAATTATCTGACCGTGTAGAGAATGGGCTTGTTTTTAGCCAGTGTAATCATGCCCAGCCAATGGCCCAGGTTCTTCAGCAATGACCGATCAGAGAAATTGGCTGCAGCCTTGTCAGAAGTCAACAACACCTAAAATAAATCACAAATGGAGGAGGCAACTTTTATAATAGGCGACAAACAGGAAAATGAGGAAGTAACATAGCTTGAGTAAAATTCACCTAACCTTAATATTCCTGTAGGTCTCAGTGAGGACCATTTTGACAAATTCCGGATTCTTGAGTGTGTCCAGAAAGTTGGAATATAGACTGTGAAAATTGGGCTCAATGCTGACACGCTTCATCACAAGGTATTGAGACACCCAAGGCATAAACTCTTCCTTTACAGTCTCTTTCAACTCCTCAACCTATTGCAGCAGACAGACTCAGGTAAGCTTATATGAATGCAAATTTCTTACAAATAGGTATGTCAATAATTATGTTTACTTTTTGTGTCATGTTTGACTGAGAGAGGTTATTGAAGATAAAAGCAATCTTCTCCTGGACGTTCTCGGGAGGTTCTACAATCCTTTCGTTTTGGTCAGTGGCGACCAGCAGGGTGTCAATATTTGTAGTGTTAATGGAAGGCTGCAAGTACAAAAAAACAATGTTACCATACAAACTAGTTGATACAGGTTATGCAAGCTATGCATTTGTGAACTTTGACAAGTAGATGTCAAGTCAGAGAGAACTCAAACTTACAGGCACATCCTTCTTGAAACCGCTAGGAGTTGGTCTTGTGATGGTAGTGGTCTTGGCAACCGTGGTTGTAGTTGTGGTGGTGGTGACAAGGGTGCTCGTCTGCCCTGGCTGAGGGGCTTTAGGGACACCAGGTTGCTGTGACTGGGCTTGAACCTGTGCCAGTGCTAGACTGCCAGGGGTGGTGATGGAGCCTTGCATCTTCACCGGAGGGTCCCGTGACTGTTGGCCATACTCAATATACTGCACACACAGGATATTGGAAGATGCAGAGCGGAGGATTTAATTTATCTGTCAGTATTATCTCCCTGCAGACAGTTCTGGAGGGTGCATATACAACTCTAAAAATATTTGAAGATAAATTAGGGAAACCTGGTTACCTCTTGTAAATGATGAGGAAATTGTAAGAAATGTCCAATTGAAGCAAGATGTTGACAGTACTGAGGGTAGTCCTTTAACCTAGAAGTACATATGTCAATATTTTCTATACACCAAAAGAAAGATATTAAATGGACTCCCAACACACAAATCTAAAGACCTGTTTTTGAAGCGGTCTAAGGCTGCAATCCCGAAGTAATACATTTTGGATCCGTAGGGTTTTCTTAAGGCTTCAAGAACATATCGGAGTGCCAGGCCGAGGGCCATGTATGTGACCAGCCCTTTTTCAATGATTCCACCAAACAGACAGGCCGTGATGTGTAGCTCCTTGTCTGGGTATTGGGGAAAGAAACGGTACTCCTCAAACAAGTTCCGAAGCATGCAATTGAACACTTCGCGCTCCCGCTTGATGGTTGAATCCTTGAACCTCTGCAGCATCTCCAGAACCTGGAAGTAGACAATCAATACATAGTTTTAAAACATTGAAATTAAACTCCAGTTATGTTAGATTTACAGTCAATAACACACACATATTGTACTCACTTCATCCACAGACATAGTTGGATGAGGTGGGTGGTTGTAGATACGCTGGAAGTAACTGTTGGCTTCATCATCTATCTCCTTACTAAAGTGCTGGTTTGCTTCGGGCCAAACCTGAGAAAGGTCAGCTGGTAAGAGAAGACGACATCATGTAAAAGACCCATATAGAGAAAAAGTAACTCGATATACGCAAAGCATAAGCCAAATATGAATACATCCAATGAGTTTAAAATGTCTGTTCACCATCAACATTGCGTGCAGCAGCAACCACAGCCTCCCAGACACATTTCAGAGAGGTGTACTGTTTTCCTTCCTTGTAAATCACACATTTGATGATGGACCACAGGTTCTCTATGAGGTTCAGATCAGGTGAACAAGGAGGCCATGTCATTAGTTTTTCTTCTTTTAAACCTTTTCTTGCCAGCCACGCTGTGGAGTACTTGGACGCGTGTGATGGTGCATTGTCCTGCATGAAAATCATGTTTTTCTTGAAGGATGCAGACTACTTCCTGTGCCACTGCTTGAAGAAGGTGTCTTCCAGAAACTGACAGTAGGACTGGGAGTTGCGTTAGACTCCATCCTCAACCCAAAAAGGCCCCACAAGCTCATCTGATACCAGCCCAAACCAGTACTCCACCTCCACCTTGCTGGCGTCTTGAGTCGGACTGGAGCACTCTGCCTTTTACCGATCCAGGCACGAGTCCATCCATCAGGCCCATCAAGACTCACTCTCACTTCATCAGTCCATAAAACCTTAGAAAAATCTGTCTTCAGATATTTCTTGGCCCAGTCTTGACGTTTCAGCTTGTATGTCTTGTGGTCGTTTTTCAGCCTCTTATTTTGGCCATGTCTCTTGAGTATTGCACACCTTGTGCTTTTGGGCACTCCAGTGATGTTACAGCTCTGAAATATGGCAAAACTGGTGGCAAGTGGCATCTTGGCAGCTGCACGCTTGACTTTTCTCAGTTCATGGGCAGTTATTTTGCGCCTTGGTTTTTCCACACGCTTCTTGCGACCCTGTTGACTATTTTGAATGAAACGCTTGATTGTTAGAAGATCACGCTTCAGAAGCTTGGCAATTTAAAGAGTGCTGCATCCCTCTGCAAGATATCTCACTATTTTTGACTTTTCGGACCCTCCCAAGTCCTTCTTTTGACCAATTTTGCCAAAGGAAAGGAAGTTGCCTAATAATTATGCATACCTGATATAGGGTATTGTCATTAGAACACAAATCACCTAATATGCTTAATTGGTAGTAGGATTTAGAGGCTATACAGCTTGGAGTAAGATAACATGCATAAAGAGGATGATGTGGTTAAAATACTCATTTGCCTAATAATTCTGCACTCCCTGTACATGTCACCCCCTATTTGCGCTTCTGGGTGTGTTATACGTAACTGGAAAGTAAATTTCATTTTAATTTTCAGATACATCTCAAACACAATTCCAGGATTCCAGATTACAACTGCAGGCTCTTAAAACAAAAATGTTAGATGAATTACAAAATGAATGAAACCTCACAGTATTTCAAATGCACATTCTGACAAGTCTGACAAATAAGGCTGTACTGCATTGGCAATGGGACAGTGACTGTAAATAGTCCATGCTGACTGCTACTTCAGACTTTCACCATTTTCAGATACACATTTTCAACATATCAATCAAAAATTTAGTTAAAAGGCGTTTACACTTTATGCCTCTGCAAGGTCTCGCAATTTGCTGTGGCAATGCGTGTCATTTATTTATGGCACACCTTTAAAGTGTGAAGACTAGCTTGTGTACCGTTTGCATTCTCTTAATGACACACTTGGCACGCAATTTGTGACCGAAAATGATGCGCACTGACACAAGTCGACCACACTCCTGCCTGACTTATTTACCCCTCGTCAAGTACTATGTACGTCATGTGCACGGGAGTAGCACATGCGACGCACATTGTTACCGCAAGGTTATGCGTTGTTTCCATGACTTCCCATATCCGTGAAGCAGTCGTGACAGTTGGTCCCAATGTGTCCCGTATGATGGCCCGCAACAGCAGGCATTCACCCTAGCTTCCTCTTTTTTCCAAGGGAATTGCAAAATATTGAAAAGAAAGGCAAGTCTATATTTTCTATCTGCAGATAAAAAATTTGCAAAGAGCAGGAAGGAGGCAATAAACAAAAGAAAAAAAGAGGCATCGAGAGCGTGGCAGAGGGAATTGCTGAGTAGAAGACATCGCTATGGGCATCAAGATTACTTGCCAGAAAATTACAAGGAAGAACCAAGAGGCTACAGAAATTACTTGAACCCCCCCAACTTGGTCCAATAGGTGGTAGAAAAGTGTTCATGTGAATAAGACATGCAGAGGCACGCTTTAATACAGACTGCCCGCATTGTTTGCATATAGGTTGCAGTGTGTTCATGAAAATTATGCATGTCATAAATTTTGAACATTTCAAAATTTTCTTTGCGCACAGGCTTACAGCCATATTAGCCCCCCCCCCCCAAAAATCCAGAATGCTAAAGAGGTAAAGTAAATAAAATATAACAAATTAAAACACTAAAGTGGGGCTGTCAGCTTAAGCAGACAATGAATGGAAGACTGGCCTGTATTTCCTCTACAAAGTATTTGATTTGTTGAATGACATTTCAGAGATGTGCGAAATGTCTCTTGAAACTGTAAACCATAGTTGCCAAAGACAAAGGTGTCCTTTAAATGATACGTTTGCAACACTAACTATAATCATACGACAATTGCAGAGGAAATACAGTGCTGAGCAGCACAGGGCAGGCTCACAGTCACACCACTACCACCACCACTTACAGGCCTTCATCTTACTCTGCTGAAAGGTAGGTGGGTTCAGGCTCGGTGTGCTCATCTTCCTGGTGCCGAATGGATCAGTGCTTACTGCTGGCATTCCGAGACTAGAACCAATACCAGAGCCAATGCCCGAGCCCAGGGGACCTGGAGAAAACATCAGATGTTTCACTGCCACTGTAAATATAACTCTTTAGTCATGACTTTCCCTTTGCTAATTATAGTGTAAAATATTAAAAAAAAAAAATCATAGTACCAGAGTCCATACCAGGAAGCTGCGAGGACAAGCTGCCAATGCCCCCAAATGGTGTGCTTGTATTGGCGTTAGACAGAGGTGGAAATGCCTTTGCTGGAGATTGGGGATTACTGAAAGCTGAACTTAGGGAGGTGGGGAAACCCTGCATGCTCTGAGTGTGGGAGGTGGCTGTGCTACCCAGATTCAATGAGCCCATACCAGTAAGAGGGTCCATCTAAAAAGGGAGCGAGAGAAAGGGTATTGACTGATGAGGATAGAAATTGTTCCACTATTAAGATAATTTGATAGTCATGCCAAAGATGTACTAAGTGTGTCCTTAATAGCTAAATACCTGAACAGGTGAAATGGCATCCAGACTGCTGGTGCTCGGGGCCCGACCCTTTGGCATCACCCCAGGTGGTGGCTGCCTGGCTTTGTTCATAACGTTGCTGCAGTTGGCAACCATAGTCAGGATTGTCTCTGACAACTCTTGCAAAACACTCCTAACGAATATTTGAAACAAACATTAAAAGAAAATAATTTTTGATAATGATCGAAACTAATCAAAAGCAGATACAGAAAGCATCATACCCAGCACATGACTGAAGACACGCCAGCATGGTGGCTAAGGTCTCTGGAGGCAATTGAGAGCTTTTAGGCTGGTCCTTGTCAGGGGCCAGACCCCCCATAATGGATGGGCAACGCCTCTTCAGGAATGTTACACAAGCTTGGATAAAAGGTTCCTGGCCCAAAGCAAAACGTTGTACAAATGCTTAAAACATTGACAATCAAAATGTATTCATCAGTTGAAAAGATAACATACCCCGTGCTCTCTAATTTTGTCAGTCAGCCATTTATCAAGTTTGAGGTATTCACGGCGAGAGGCAAGCGCAGCAAGGTCAATAACAAAGGCAAATGGAGTACCATTCAGCAGCATCGATAGAGACTGGTGGAGAAACAAAATCATATTGGCTTCTTGAAGATACCATCTTATTTTTATTTTAAAGTTCTGAATAAATCATACATCTTTGTTTGCATTGGTAAATGTAACCATGTACCGTACCCACATTATAAGAGTTATATTACCACACACCTTCAAGTCTTGGGCCACATCCAGGATGCGAGACAATTTGGCCTGGTCATACTGTTCCCCCCTCATATACCATTCAGCCATTGAACGCATAATTAACTGACGGATGGAAGGAGACTGTCCCTGAAAAAAATAAGTCAAGTTTACATACGAGTTAACACAGCACATAACATTAGGTCAGCCAAAGATTAAGGTACAAAAAGTACATATTAGGGATGTCCCAAACCTTGTTCCACATTTTTTGGCTTCCCATCTAATCAGATTTTTTTTTTTTTTTTAAATCCTGCCAATCGAATCCTGATCAGTCTTTTTTAAATCATAAACTTCCTTTATTAACATGAGTTTGAGGAATTAGTTCTAGAATACAGTTTTGGTCCAACTTAGACACATCAGTGATGTATCCTGGGTTTACTGGGTCTTTTGGGTTTCAGACAGCCCTGGCCAGGCGACCCAGCCAGGATGAACCGTCCCAGCTTGTGTCTAAGCTTTGGATAGCTTTACTTTTGTCCACGGATCTCCCCGCTCGATCCACAGCTATCTGGCAGAGAGGTAACAGTGAATTCTCTGCCAAGCCCCTGCGGATGGGCTTGGGAGGACATTGTACATCAACCGAATGAGGGACTTGATTCGGTGTGGGTCAGATAACCATAGCTCTGTTCACGATATCGTCCGGTCAGCTGCCTCCTCCCATCGGGTCCATCGCCCCTGCTGCTGCATTGCTACTGTCGCCAGTTGTCGTCTTTCCCTTCCCTGGGCCTTGTTGAAGTAAGGTCTTGCGTTGCCCCCGAGACCTGACCGTCCAGACGCTGCAGTTCCCAGCTTCTCACTATTTCGTAAGCGGGACTGAGCCTGGTCAACTGCCTCTTGGGTCTTCTACTTCATGCCACTTCTAACTTCCATGCCAGCAGGAGACTTTGATGTCACTGGAGTCCCTCATACAGCAGCACCTCTGTTGTTCAGGGGACCGTAAACTCCTCCGTCACAACTACAGTTTCAGTTCCAGCTTGCTGTTCCTCCCACACAAGGCGATGGTGCTGAGGCTTTGTGGTAAACCCAACCACCTCTGTAGGAAACAGCTGACCTTCCTGTCGAACCACTCAACAGTGGCCAGAGTAGTCATGGCCTGATGCCATGTTAGCAGATACATTTAAACTTGCCTGGTAATCCTAACATATCCACTGCTGTCAGCCAGGTTCCCAACTCTCCTGATGTTGCTTGGAGTGCTGCGGTGTCCATCAAGGTCCAGTCATAGATCTTGTCCAGGCTCTGGCTTCTCTCCGTACCAATGAAATCTGGGTGCCTCCTAGTGAGAAGCCAAACTGGTCCATGACCTTCCCCTTCTTCACCATCAGGGACCTAGACTTGGCTGGCTTGAAATTCATCTGGGCCCAGCTGATGAGATGCTCAAGACCTCGAAGGATCCATCTACAGCCCGGGATTGATGTTGTAGTCACTGTCAGATCATCCATAACTGCTCTGCCGCATACGTGAGTTGGTAGTCCAGTAAGACGCCCTTGATCTTGCTCGGAAAGGGGGGTTGGTCAAGCGAGGTTTCCACTAGCTTGTGAGGTAGACCCGTACGCATTGGTACGGTCAAACCACAAGATTGGCAGGTCTCCTCTGCCCTCTCGTGCCTCCCGGATCCTGTAAGTTTGATGCAATCGGAAACCCTTTGGGACTCCCACTTCTGTACAGCAGTATTGGTAATTGTTCCTCAGGAGAAACGCAGTCATGTGGCAGTCAACAATACTTAAGAATATATTGCCCTCGACACTCAGGAGTGAGATGATCCTGAACTGCTCGAAAGTACTGGAGCTCTCCTCCTTTTGGGATCTAGACATCCTCTGGGTGTCTCCATTGCTGTGCCACCTTCTCACTTCCCCAGATGACATTTAGGATAGTCCATAGTTTAATTGGTTATTAAAAAAGCTCTAGCATTATCATTAATTATTATTTTTTTTTTGGGATGTCCTGATCCTTAATGATCGGGAGGCAATCCGCTTCTGCCACGAGATCGGGCCAATATGGTTGAACTAATTCTCTGCCGCACTACAATAAGGTATGTGCGATAAATGCGCCTAAAAGTTGGTTGCCACTCGACTTCCAACACCCGGATGATGAACACCACCACGCAGACATGTCAGCGGGGTACTAGTTTCACGTTGGAGGCTGGATATCACTGTGACCTGTCATGGTGCCAGGAGCTCGCACGGGAGCCCCAGGCTGTTACTGTTAATAAATTACTGTTTGTTAATTACTTTACAAAAAAAAATCATTCTAAAATCACACCATAAATCGATCTATAACCATGTCAAATGATCAGTCCTACCTAAAAGTATTGTAATGGCATCTGAATAACTTGACGTCAGGGTGGTTGCAATTCAATTGGTCATTTATTTGCATGAGAACACAGAACTCAGTCTTTCAAGCAGACCTTCCACTTCCTCATTTTCTTATTCTACACACTTGACTTCAAACGCTTGCTCTTACCAGCATCCCAAACACCAATGCCCTGTATAGCCCACACACTAAACAGTATCCTGGAACAACACAATATACTTGCTGTATTATACAGTATTTTGGACACCCATTTCCAATTTTATCTCTTCTTGGAAAGATTTTAGATTTTTATTAGGGACCTAACTCAAAGAGGTTTGTTACAAAAGCCAAACAATATTGTTGGTCATACTGTAAACCATATTCAATTCCACAAATTCATGTTTATAACAAAAGTTTATTTAAAAAAAAAAAAAGGATCAGCAAGACCAAAAAAAAAAAATCACATTGGATGCTAAAAAATGTGGATTGGGAGATCCCTACACAGCAAGCCCAACAATATTGTTTGGCGTGCAAATGGACATGCAAAATATTTAGGCGACAGTTGTATATTCTTGTTATTCCAAGCTGAAGTTTAGCGTGTGGGCTATGGAAGACAGAGTTGTTCAGGATGCAGGCAATTGTTTGGAGTCAAGTATTTAGAATACAAAAACTAGGAAGCATCGTTGCACTGTGCATGTGGTGAGGAATGTCTGCCTTAAGCACTAAGGATGTTTCGCCTCCACATGCAAACTGACTCACAGCATTCAAATATCAAATTATTCAGCTGCCATTTCTACTTACTTTTAGGGTAGGACTAATTATTTGACATGGTCAGAGATCAATTTGTGGTATGATTTAGAATATGAAGTTTAATTTTTTTTTTTACAAACTCTCCAAGGTTATTTTTTGGCGGTCTCTAGTAACAAGCAGTTTAGAGTGGTACTTACTGTGTAAGCTCCCGGAATCATGACAGACGAGTCCTGGCACAGTGAAGAGGAACTACTATTACTACTACAGTAGCTACAAAGCCGAATATTCAGTGTTCAACGTGAAACTAACTTTAACTAAACTACACTGCAAACATGTCTGCATGGTGGTGTTGCATTGTGTTCGTCACTCGGGTGGCAACCAGCTTTGACACGCATTACCTCACCTACCATGTTGGAGTGTGGCCCAAAGTTATGGCAAATGTATCCACCCCATCTCGTGCTAGAACCAGATCTTATCCGATCTTCAAAATACAGCAGATCGGCTGCCGAACCCGATCCTGAGGATTAGAACATCTCTGGTGCATATCTTCTAAAACATCAACAATGTTTTGTACGTGGTAAAATTAAATTATAAAACCAACCTGTCCATGCCAGGCATAGTGCAGAATAATGGCAGAGTTTGGGTGGTTGCCCAGAAAGATGGGCATCAGGGTCGAGATGAGCTCATGGCGCAGTGTGTGCCAGGAGGTGGAGATCTGCAGCAGTGCCAGAACCAGCATATCTGGGCAGTGCTTGATGGGGAAAGTGAAGAGTTGTTTCACTTGCTCATACTGGCCAACCTCTGATAGCCGAAGCAGGCTTTCCACCAAGTCCAGACTTTTCCTGTAATAAGTTCTGGGATGTCAAACAAACTTTGTAAGAGATGCCTAACCTAAAGAAAAGTTCCATACCATGTTGCAATCTCCCTGTTGTCATCCTCTGGTGGTGCTTTTAGGATGTCAATGGCTACTGTATGGCAAGGGTAGTCGGCAAAGCAGAACACTTCGGGGCTCATTAGAGAGTGATGAATGAATGATAACTGAGAAAAGAAAAACAAGAAGTGGTTAAAGAAACTTTTAAATGGTAAAGCTCTGCAATATTTGCCTCTTGTCTAGGCACAAAAACATGCATACATGGACTGTTAATAACTTTTTGACCATATTACCAAATTTACAAATAGCATACTTTACACAATAGCTTTGAACGTAACATGTGTCAAATCACATGAACTAATGGAAAAGTTATTGTTCTGATACCTGTCCCTCTGCATGTTTCCATGGCCGATATATGAGATCAACAGGAAAGACCTCCATGCCCAAACCCCGCTGAATGCCATACACCACTATATGCAGGCCCTTACTGTCCCGGATTATGAATCCTGGGTGATCCAGTTCATATGTCACCTCTTTGAAGTTCAAGTTAGGATTCTAGGAGACAATACAAGTGAAAACCTTACATTGAGTAAACAGCTTAACAATAGGTATAACATTAAAATAACAGGTAATGACATTGACAAAATAAAAATAGAATGCAAACCAAGTACAGTAATTTAAGAAAACACAAATAGGTATCCATCTCGAAGACTGTGCCAGGTTTCATTTTGCAGAAAGCTAGATGAAATCAATAATATTCTGCAGAGCCATTTAAATATCATTGGTATTAAGCCAAACATTTTCACAGGATGCAGAAAACGAAGAGTCTGGGTTATATCTCACCAATACTTGTACTATATGTACTCTAGATAGATAACACAATGTGTGTGTGAGTGAGTGAGTGAAAACACAATGAGAGAAACAATCAGCGTAGACTTACAGCGTCTTTGACAACGTCAATGAGCACCTCAACATTCCACGTGTGCGCCTGTGAGCCATCACTTTTATCTTTTCCATCGCTCCAGATACCACTTCCAGGCGCAGTGATGGACTAGAAAACAATCCCAAACAATCAAACATCTCTCCCTCACTCTCTTTTTAATTGATTAACAAATGATCAGTATTTTGTGGTTGACCATGGCCTATTAAAATTAGAAGTTGATCCGCCGATATATCAGGGTGATCATGACATATTACCAATTAATCAATATCAATGAATATCTAGCTAAAATTTGAACTTTTTTTGCTCAGTAAGTTATGTCGCTCCTTTCCTGTGATGCAAGTTGCATTTCTGAGATAAACCAAAATACATGCAACTGTTAATCCACATGTCCATCATTGTCAGACTACTACACAGCGTTTTAAAGTGAAATAAAGATACATGCCATATGTATGTCCATCGGTAATAAAAAATAATATTACACAGATCCCACTTCATGTCAAGCTTCCGTGGGGGATTTACAGGGATTCCATGTTAATGTCTTCATTAAAATAATTTAAACAGTGTTCCAAGTAATGATCTTGGTTGTCATTAAATATATTGTATATTTCGAAAGCAGCTACATTGTTACATAAAATGTAGGTGAGTTTTTTGTTATAAGTCTGGTAATGTGATGCATGTTTCGATTTCTTATTTTGTTGTTAGTCAACTCTTTCATATGTGTATGTTTGCTTCAGCATTTGTTTTTAAGCTGTTTGCAAATACTCAGTGGTTGCAGATGGAACTTTAAAATAGCCAGTGAATTTAACTAATTGATATTTGTAAGATGCTTTTGTGAATAAGTTTATTAAAAAAAACAGTTTAAAAACATCTCACATTAGCCTATGCATTAAAATTGTCAGCCCAGTGAAACCAATTGTTTTTATTTTAAACTGTTCAACTACAGTATCAAAAGCTATGCTAATTACCAAATTGCATAATAAATGCATATATCTTCATTTGACAGGAAGAAAGGAAGAGTGTATGGAAATATGTAGGTCTTACATTAGATGCAACATGTGTAGTGTGCAAGTTAAATAGAGCTCCAGCACCAGCAGTGCAGAGAACAATACATTTGTGGCAACAACTAAAAGTAAATCACAAAAAAGGCACGTCTTTATGTTGACAGTATTACGAGCTTATTTGTGCGGTATTGCATTTTGGGCATTATAAAAATGCACGTTTATGTAAACTACATGAACATAATACATCCTGTATGTACTGTATGAATGTTCTTCTTTCATTTATTGTTTTATCCAGTTCCTAATATCGGTTTTGGCCGCGGCTCCAAAATTCCCCTATTGATCAAGCTCTAGTCAAAATATATTGAAACACATGTTATATGTCGTATAACTGTCTGGTCGGTAACCAATGCACCGCAATAAACTAGGGATGACTGTATTGTCTTTTCAAGCCCCCATGTCAACTCCAGCTAGCACAGTCAATAACTCCTGTTAACTAACACACCTGTAGAGGTATACCATCAGTTAGGCCAGAGTGGGTACGAGCCATCATGCCCAGGACCCTGGCTACCTGGCTGGCTGTCACCTCCCTCACCCCATACTGGAGGATGATGTTTCTGCACTCTTCCAGACTGAGGACAAAGGGTAAACAGGTCAGTGCTGAAAATTAAGTCCCACACGACTTAAAAAAACAAATCAACCAGAGTATGAACACACCTAGCACAAAAACTGTAGCCCACTTCCTGCATAAACTCTGCAAGAGAACTCTCCATTATGGTCTTAGCTAACTCCCCTGAGTCAGGCAGGATCCTATCCATGAGAATGTCCCGTTTTTCAGGGTACAAAAGTGGTGCGAGCACCACAGGGCAGCGCTCCTGCGGGAAATCTGAAACAGGACACACAATTGTACCATTTCCAATCAACAAACAGATGTTCAGGAAAAGTTTCAAAACCTACCCCCAGTGTATAGGCTCAACATACCTCGGCAAAGTGTCTTCAAGAAGGCGTCAATCTGCTCTTGTCCCACCCCGATTGCTCCCTTCTGACCAAACAGTAAATGGGAGAGCAGCAGGTGCAAGACCTCTATAGCAATGTCTTGGAAGCCACCTTCTTGGTTTCCACCGAGATCTGCGTCGATGTATGAACGTAGGAGGTCGGGAAGCTTCTGCTTAACGAACTGTGCAGCTAAAGAACAAGAACGGGTCAAGGTGAAACAACATTTTTTTTGTTGTTGAATGAAGCTCTTTGCTGCTTACCAAATCCACGAAGGTCTGTGTTGCTGGAGTGGAGCAGAGCAAGGCCAAAAATCACCTGTCATTGAATAGGGAGGACTCAGTCAAACATGTTCTTCCATTTCAGACAGCGTATTTACAACATGTACAGCTACAGTACACTAGACTGGCTTACCTCTTGGACCTTGCTGAGCTTAAGAACTTTACTTAGTTGGGTGAATAAGTGTGTTGATGGTTTCAAGCTCTGAAATTTAAAACACACATTAAATAGTTTCATTTTTACGGTGGAGAGTTGCAAAACTACAGAATACTACAAGTTTTGCTCTCATTTTTAACAACTGTCTTTACAATTTATTGGCATTTGGATACATTGCATATTTACAAAGAATTTTCAGATGACCAGAAACAGTTGCTTACCTTCTGGTAGTGCAGGGGATTATCAATGGCGTAGCACAGAGTAGAGATAAAATTGGGCTTTGATATCAGCGACACACACTCCTGAATCAGAAACTGTGTCTTGGGCAAGTGGAAAACAAAACATACCGGGAAGGAAGAGAGCAAAGGAAACAGAGGCATATGAAGGGCAGCATAGGAAAAGGTATCACAATATTTAAAGAATTGTATGAGTGTTTGTTAAAAACAAAACAAAAAAGTATTGCATATGCATTGCATCGTATTTTAGTGTGCTGTAACATTAAATGTCCGGCTATGTTTATCTTGTGGCAGGTTCACATTAGAGGCAAATACAAAAATAATGTTTCTTCAAAATGTAGGTGTGTGGACAAATAGAGAGTACAGAAATTACTTGAGGATTCCCCCAAAAAAATAAGGTCCAAAGTAAAAATAAGTACCTGGTGAAAGTCCTTGCCACTGCTTTTACCATCGCCACTGAAATCCACATGTGAGAAAAGACAGCGAAAGAGATGCCTGTCTGCCTCAGGGCCGTGACGATTTACAATCTGGGAAAACGTATGGACACGATGGGATATTAACACGCATCCTTTACTGCCAACATGGCAATCACAACACTTACATGCTGTATTTCTTGCTGGCTGGCTCGGTAGTTTTTCTTTGTTAAATTGTCCACCAGATAGCTGATTTGAGACAAAGCCAGCGAGAGCGAGTCAAGATTCATTGCTGGTTGGGGCGGAAGCAGGCGGCCGAGCACGGCGCAAAATCACCATTATTCCCCTTTAGTCACTTCAGTGATAGGTTACTTTTCCTCCCCCCCCCCAAAAGGTGTTAAAAATGTTGGCGTCCAAATGAAGCTTTCTGTGAGTGGGTCCTGGTCTTATGTAGAGTCTTTCAGTTTAAAATAAGGTTCAGCATCTGTAAGAAAGGGATACAAAATATTTTAAAGCGAAATATGCTGCAAGATATTATGCATATTATAACTGGATTAGCATGTTGGTATTCAAATCTTGCCATCATGCAGCACAATATTTACCAACCCTTGTCAAGGCAAAACATTAGCAAAACAGGCTTTTGAGGCCTACATGGATGACAGCTCAAATGTTCTCATTATCACATGATGACGCCAATTTCTCTGACAATTAGCTGTTTCAATACGACATTTTTAGAAGGCTATCTTCTGGAAGATGTCAAACACTAAAGGAGGCTGCAATAAGCTGAGACTGGGCCTCGCTTGTGCTAATCACACAACGCACAATCGGTGGTTCGTTTCAGCAAACAAACCTTTGCTTTTCCAACAAAATGAAACAAATGTAAAAATCATACACACGTTTTGAATGGGGTGAGTGCGAATGCGCGGGGGGAAGAATAGCAAAAAAAAAAAAACACTCACCGAAACAAAGGGCCAATGCATGCACTTACACTAAAGTCACAAACAAGCAATCGAAAAAATGGCTACAAATATTTAATATCCCAATCGCCTGTTTAAGTAATATCTTTGCAAATATGTCTGATGAAATCGAGTGCAGAGTACAACTTTTAAATAATTCTACGAGTGTTCGAATGACGGATAGAAGCATAGCTAGCAATTAAGCTAGCAGTAGTTCACCCTAACACTTGCGTTCGCCCGAGTTTAGCTCATTACCTTTGCTTAAAGTGATCAGTTACATAACCAGTTTGGATGCCGACTTGTTCAAATGGGTTTGTATCCAAATATAACTGTAAATACCTAATAATATCTGCCATTTACTACAGAATAAGCGGCAAGTTACCGCTGTCCGCTAAACAGTGACTGAAGCTAACCTTGGTGGGATGTCGCGGCCTTACAAACGACGATAGCATTGATTTTTTTTGTAGCTCGTCATTAACTGACATTTTAGCAAAATGCCAAAAATGCTAGGGGCTCTCTCAAAGGTAACGCAAAAGGTTTAGTAGCAGTAAGTTTGATGATAGCTGGTAGCAACCCAGAAATGTGGGGAAAGGCTAGTATTTCCCTTGTTAGCTTATTGGTACGGGCTCCGTATAATCTGTGGAACTGCAATCATTGTAGCCCAAAATAGCTAACCACTTTGTAGATTGTAGATTGTCTTTATTACACTAAATATAGTAAATAAACAATATTATGCTCCAATTTACACATTGTATACCCCCAACTGTGTAAATTGATCAGATTACTTTCATACTGTGGCCAATGTGACAGCTCATTTCCAGTAAATACACTCGTCCCGGTTGTGGTAGCTAACCGCGGTTTTCTGGACTAGTATCGCTCCTTTTTTGCTAATATCAACCTGAGTTGAGCCGGCACGGTGCGGCAGATACGTTCTACATCTCACCGTGCTCCGCGAAGGTGATTCAGTTGGTCATTCCTCCTCATTTCTCTTGACAAACTTGGCGAAATGGAAGAGGTCGCGGCGCCTCCAGGGTAGTTTGATTTTCAAAATAAAATGGCGACTGTCACCGCCGCGGCGCGCTCATACTGCAAGGAAAGGTGCGCGAAGGGCGAGCGCGCACGCGCGCTCACCTGCTCTAGAGCAGATGCCAGGTTAGTACATTTAATTGTTTCAGTGTTTTTTTTTACTCATATTTTTTTTAATTAGCACTGCTGGCACTAGTATTACTACTACCAATAAATATGATAAGAACGATAATATAAATTAAATTATACTGAAAATATAAACATAAAAAACATTTGCAAGTCTCAGACTTCAAAAGTTGTAATGCATAAGGACAAAAAAGTCAAGCAATGGACCCATGTCACATAGAATGTGACATACCTTTCAACGAATTTGAACTCTTGCTGATGCTAACTGCATCCCAGTAACCATAAGAAGGCATCTGCTGGAGAAGGGCATCTGCTGAAAGGTGGAGCTTCAGGTTGTGCAGTGGTAGCATTATCCTGTTGAAAGACCATCACCACACAATCTGCCACCCCATATCAAGGGGCACAGTGGTGTCCAAATTGCGGCTTGCAGCTTGCTTTTTGCCCTGTGGCTTATTGTAGAAGTGACATTTAACCAAACAACTCAACAAAATGAATAAATAGTTGGATAAATGTTGATATTAAAAACAAATAATAAAACAAAGCTATGTCTTTAAGTATATACATGGTTGTTTTTTTTTTACAGAATTAAAGAACACATAAAAATGCCAAAGTTGCCCTCCACATCTTTAGATTTTTACTACGTGGGCCTAGGTGGAAAAAGTTTGGATACACCTGATCTTGCATATGCCCTAAACCATACCTAAACTATACCTAACTCCTTGTTGTTCTTCATAGGGGTCTTCTGAATCACTCTTAGTCTGGCCCGTCACCTAGAACCCGTTTGCCTTGGGAGATGCTACCAGGGACATAAAGCCCCCGACAACATTGCTCCTAGGATCACTCGGGCACTCGAACCCCTCCACCACGATAAGGTGGTGATTCACGAAGGATTTCTAACTCTAATTAATTTTATTGCTAGTACATGGGAATAAACACATCAAACACATACAAGTACACTGAAACATCAATCCTCCCATCCATCCATTTTCTATACCACTTGTCCTCTTTGGGGTCAAGTTTGGAACCAATCCCAGCTGACCTTTGGACTGAATGCCAGTCAATCACAGAACATACACCTAGACAAGCTACTCACCCTCATATTCACACCTCCCGTTAACCCTGTCGTTTTCAGTTATACAGTATTCTGCCATGTCCCCACTGGGGGAAAACAATGTTTTTGCGCCCACTCGATTTGAAATACTGGTGAAAAATCAATTTATTTATCTGTACTGTACTGACTGAACATGAAACTGAAACCAGCAAAATGGAACAAAATGGAGAGCTGTGAAGCATACAAGCGTATTAAGTATCAAATTGCACGCTAAGTATGACAAATTCATACAGGTATGCACTCATATTGAATATTGAAATATCCTCTCTGCCTCTCAAGCCACCCTCTTACAGTTCAACTACCCCCCCACCCACACCCTACACCACCAGGGGGACCCACCTGGTTAACCTAACATACACATTTTTGGAGAGTAGATGGAAGAGAGGAAAAATTATAACAATCAGCGGTCATGATCACTAAAGAAAAGTTAAAAGGGCGTTGCCTTATCGCGTTAAAAGACATTCTGGAATCTTCAGCACCAATATTTAAAGGATTTAGGGTTCTTTCAAATGTGGGAGGAATCCAGAGTACCTGAACAGAAACAATCAGCTGCAGTCAGTCATGATCACAAACAAGAAGGTAAAAGGGCTTGGTCTTATCAGATGAACAACATTATAAGGATCCTCAGCACGCCTTATTTAAGGTTTTGATGAACATATGTAAACATTTGCTTTCGGAATGTGGAAGAAAGCTGGAGTACCTGAAGAAAAACTACCACCTTCACACAGAAGAGGTTCAAACCCGAACTCTAGACTGTGAGGCTAACCTGCAAATGCCTAACAGGAAATTACTTTATGGCAAATTATGTGTTCTGAATTTGAGTGGATGGAGAAATAATGCTTCCAATCAACCACATTCTCAATATTCCACTGTTTATTATTGGATCTTTTTGTCTGCAGCACTCTGGAGATTCTGTGGATTATGACAAAATAATCACAAGACATCACAGTTACGATTGTACCCACATTGCATCGTATTACCTGGAGCTGATGATGCTCGTTCAGTAGTCGGTCGTACTCCTTAGCGATCCCTTTGGCCTGCCTACTCATGGCCTCCACCTCAGCGTGGGACTTGTGCACCGCTGCAAACACATGCAATACTGGACAATCAGCTGGATCCTATACATCCTTATGTCTACTCGTAAACATTTTTGGAATGATTTTTTTGGCCCACTCACCCTCCTCTGCCATCTTTAACTGACTGGACAGGCTCTCAACCTCAAGCTTTAGTTGCTGGTTTTTTTCTGATATTGCCTTTTCCTCATCCAAAAGAGCCTGGAGATGAAGATGGAGATGTCCAAATGTTACATTAACATGGATTCACATTTTCCTTAAATGAAAAGGATTTGATTCTGACTTTTTTGAGTACATGGTTGTCCTCTTGATGCCGCTTGGCTGTTTTGGCAGCACTCTCCATCTGCGCCTGAAGAGCTGAATTGTTCTCCATGGAGACGGCCATCTGGTTCAGCAGGGTAACCACTCGCCTCATGACACTGTGACATAAAACACACAAAATCATGTAAACTTACTCAAGTCTCTATGCTTGCATTACCCAAACAGCCAACTACTGTGCAGTATATTCAAGTATGAAGGTTTTCCTACCAGATACTGCAAAACAAGCAGGGGGCAGCGTAATGCCATACTAACTGGTGCAAAGCTGTGAAAACAATTCAATATAACAACTGATTTAAAAAAAAATTTAATATTGACTTGCATGAAAAAGGGAAACCAAAATGTAGCTAACTTTGACCACATGCTGATTCATTAACATAATTTTTGCACAAAGCAGTAGCAGCACAACTAATGATGTAATAGCAGTAAGGCGCCGGGTCAGCTGATTAGTACTGAAGATGAGTTCATAGTAAACAGCAGTACTGCAAGGGTAACACTCATGAGTGGTAACATTTTAAAGCGCTCGTAGAGGTAGATAATGCTTCAGGATGCTGACTACTCATGACAGTTAAAATGCACTTTTTTGACAGGCAGGTAGCGAAACCTGCCTGTCAAAGCCTGACCCCGTCAGATCTCAGAAGCTAAGCAGGGCAGGACCTGGTCAGTACTTGGATGGGAGACCTCAGAGGAACACCAGGTGCCACAGTGGGAGGAAATAAACTTTCCTTGTGTCCTTAGGCAAGGCACTTCACCCACATTGCCTAGTATGAAAGTGGTGTGTGTCTGTCTGAGTGTCGGTGGTGGTCGGAGGGGCCGATGGTGCACACTGGCAGCCTCGCTTCTGTCAGTCTGCCCCAGGGCAGCTGAGGATACAAAAGTGGCTTTCCATCACCAAGTGTGGAGTGAATGAATAATGACCTCAGTGTAAGCGCTTTGAGAGTCTTTGTAAAGCATAACAAGTGTAAGGCATTATTATTACTTAAGGCCATCTTGAGGAGTTAATATAAAACAAATCATGAGGTTAGCCACAGCTGCCGATGTTTTTCACGTGGTGTTAGAGAGCTTGACACTCAATCAATTGCTCTCTGAGAGTCAATTACATGTGATTATGCAGTATATTATAAGATTAAAAAAACAGTTTAGAAAACTATTAGTACCCCCAGAGTAATCCTGAATTAATTCTCATGTTTGTGCCACTCCAAATCATGTTCATATATCTATACATCCATTTTCTATGCCACTTATCCTCATTGGAGTTGCGGGGATGTTCATATACGTATGGTGGTATTTGCACCACTCCACATCATGTTCACACATGTATCGTCGTATTTGCGCCGTTTACATGTCATGTATCACGTACAGTATAATCATACTTGCACCACTACTTGACCTGTTTACATGAGAACTGTGCCAGAAGGCAAAGTTCTCACCCTCACCTATGCTCATGAGCTTTGGGTCATGACCAAAAGAACGAGATTGTGGATACAACAGGCGGAAATGAGTTTTCTCCATATGGTGGCTGGACTCACCCTAAGAAATAGCATGAGGAGCTTGGACATCCAGAAGGAGCTCAGAGTAGAGCTGCTGCTCCTTTGCATCGAGAGGAACCAGTTGAGGTGACTCGTGTATCTAGCTCAGATGCCTCCCTGGTGAAATGTTCTGGACATGCCCAGACGGGAGAAGGCCCCGAGGCAGACCTAGGACACGCTGAAAGGAATATATCTCACAGCTGGCCTGGGAACGCCTTGGTGTCCTCCCGGTGGAGCTGGAAGAAGTGGTAGGGTACTCGGAAGTCTGGATTTTCTTACTGAGACTTACTGATAAGCGAAGGAAAATGAAATGCAATGGAATTCCATGTTTACACTACATATTTGCACATATGAAAAACTAACAGGAACATGTCAAAGTTTTGAAAGTGTTGAATGTGTTACAAATGTATTTTATTTGATCTTATCTTAATGTCATTTATCCTGTATTATTATTATTACTTAAATGCTGCCGGGGTTGTTCTCTAATTTCACTGTACAATTTTTGTAGTGACCATAAAGTTATATTGTATTCTATGGCGGGTTTGCAAACTTCCACATGTGACCTTTTAATTAGAAAAGTAGGGGGATAAGACTGACAGCCATAGGAAGAGGGAGAAGCCAGAGATGTAGAGGTTCCTCTGAGCTCTGAACAGCTTCATGTGAAGGTGGTCGAACAGATTAGAGTTCACTGTGGCTTCATGCATGGGCTCGGGGTTCGAGTACTTGTGCACTTCGCGAGCAGCATCTGAGAATGGGACAAGAGACAATTGAAGTGTTTCTGGGTCACTATCATGACAGGAGACACATTAAACTCTCTTACCAAGGAAAAGAACAATGAGGACCATAATAATTGTGAAGAAACACTTGTTCCAGTAAGGTGATAAGCACATCCATATTCTCCAGTTGAAAACCAAGCGCCATCTGCAACAAAAGGTTGTCAGATATTCATTTTTGAAGCAGGAAGCTCATAGTGAACTCTTGTGGTTTTGCATGTCACCTCTGCGCTGATACAAAGGGGATGCACAAAATGAGGCTGACTGCTATCTCTGCATAAAGGAAGAAGGCCACAGCTGCCCACTGAAGAGTCATTGCGACCTATAGTATACTTTATATCATGAAGAGGAAACACATTATGACTGACATGTCTGTATAAAGCCATATTGTATTCTTATAAGACAACAATGATGCACATTGGGTTTTTGTAGGGTTTGTTTTTCTACAAAAATTACTGCCAAAATTATGTCTCAGTTATTGTACAGCCACACAGTACCCAAACAAAGCATCCACATGTTGGTGACAGTGGTTCTTTTAGAGTCTGAACACAATTGAAAGATTCACATCGGGACTTTTTTAAAAATAATCTGTGTGTGTGTGTATGTGGTTTATTTGCTCATATAACATACACAGAACTTTGAATTTGTCACCTTTATTCCCCTTATGTGTGTCCTCCACTGATTCACTGACATTCAAATGCACTGCGTGTTTCTGAGGGTTTTATTTTCTTTTTCTATTATGACCACAAAAATGTGCTAAAACTTTGATAAAGAGAGAGCGGAAGAAACAGAAGAAAAGAAGAGAAGATGAAGTCAACAAAGAAGTCGTAGCTAAGTACAAAGGTAGCGTCTGTTATAATACAATTCTAAAGCAAAGGTTCCTAGTTAACACATGTTGTAGGGGGAGTAAGGGGGTTTAACAGCCATTATAGAGAGTGAGCGGGGCCGGTGTGTGTAATGATTGTATCTGCCGCTGAAGTTTCACTCTTTAAAGTTCAGTTTGTAATGGTCTATAAAGAAACAGCATTTTATTTCTGTCATTTTCTGACAGGATTTTTTTTTTGAAACTCTCACAAGGGGAAAAAAATCACAGTGCCTAAAAATAAATGTTTCTGATCAAAGATATACGATGCTTACAGCAGTTTTTAGGGTAGCAGACATTTTTGTAATTGGGACCAATGGGAGTTTTTAGCTGGGTATATAAGAAAAAATGCATACAAATCAGTATTGCTTATCATGCTGACAGTCATACTAACAATCCTCCTTGAAATCTGTTTCAGGGAAATGACTTAGGTATGGCAGTATTAGTAGTTTGGTAGTTCAATAACAACATGTAATTATGTACACTTTTTTGCCTTTACATGAGAGTTAATTAAGTACATCCCACACTACATAGCACGTTGCAAACCACAATTTTGTAACAAGCAAGCAGCAGCAAGTATTTTCAGCCTTTTGCTATTAATAGGCTATCCCTGCACCCGAAATATATCATCATTTTACATAAAGTATGATAAATTGGAACTCAACCATATATATATTCCCATTGCTTTTGACTTACCAGACCAAATTATGTGATCACAGCGCTTCCAGAAAAGTCCACACACGCGCATACAAGCACAACACCCAACGACAGCTGCGTGTATAGTGATATAGTGCGCAACAGTCTCACATGTCAGTCGCCTCAGGATTGGACAGACAGGACAATGTGTCCTTCTGAGTGATCAAATACTAAAGTTGGGGTTGAGGCAACTGCAAACTTCAGGGGAGGAACAGCAGTCTGAGAAAAATGAAAAGAAAAGCCACATCTTTTTAAGACACTGTTGCAGCCTGCTCTAGCTTGTCTTTTTTCTCTTTTCATCTTCTTGGTTTTGGTTTTCTTGCTCTTAATTTGTATTAGGTCAATTTTTGCTTTGTTCGGTGTTTTGCCGTTTACACTTTCCTGAGCCGACGAACCTGCGCCCTATTTGTGTTTTTGATTATTTAGTTCAGCGTCAGTATGTGTTGAAACCTTGATTCTGTTTGTGCATGTTTTGCAAGTGTCTGTCGCCCAATCCCTTTCTCTGCTCTGCTACGTGTGTTATTTAAATTACTTTTACCTGTACCTTTGTCTCATCAATGCATCCTGAGCTGCATTACTTCATTACAGAATGCGCCAACCAAAAGAAACCTTGCGGTGTACAATTTATGTACTGTTCTGAACTTCTGGGCTGTTTTCTGTTTTCTGGGCTCAAAGACAATGGAGGAGGAATGCGCACGATTTACACCAAAAGAGTTGGAGACTATGGTGTTGCGGCCAGACTGCAGGCTTGCCCTCATGGAGTCAATGTATCCTGGACCCACCGCTCATACACCTGCTCGGTCAAGACACACATCTTGGCCGGATCCAGGGGCAGCCTTCCCTCCCTACCTTCTCGCTATAGCTAGCTGAAGTGCAGCAAACTCACGCTGTTTCTTAGTGTCGCCTCATCTAGTCCAGTCGGGCCCCTGCTCAACAAATCAATGTATTATCCCTCACTCCTGCACCTTGGCTCTCCAAGCTTCTGATGCTCCCAGAGCCCGCACCACGCCGTCTCAAGCTTCAGACCCTTCTGGTGCCTACCCCACGTTGTCTCGGTCTTCTCACCCTCTGGGTGCCTGCTCCACAATGTTCCAAGATGGTCCCAGCACCACGTCTAAAGTCACCTGTAGTTCCGGTCGGGGGTTAGAGCGGGAGGGACCCGTGACCCTCCTCCAAGTTTCACTCCTCTGGTCCTGGTATTGGCTGAGAACGACGTCTGAAATCCGTCTTTGCATGGGGCAGCTAGTACCATCAGCTGTGCGACTTTTTGTCTTCAAGTCAGCACGCTCAGTTCGCCGCTTCCCTTTCAAGTCAGCACGCATAGCTCCTTCTTTGTGGTCAGGTCAAGCAAACGAGATGCAGCCTGCTCGAGCGGGAGTTCCTGTCCTGGTGTCTCCTTCACGCCATTGCTCTGGAGTTCCTGTCATGGGGAGCCATCCCACCCGGCAAAAAGTAGTTTAAAAGACATCATTACCATATGTTGAAACATTTAGGTTATTTTAGGTAAGTGAAAGGTAAAAAGCGTCTACATAATGACACCCCTTTCCTGAGTAAATTTGGTTGAAAGGTGTCTGTTTTTGGCCTATATTTGGATATAAATTAGTCAGCCTAAACTCTCCGTCTATTTCTGGGCTGAATCAAGGCAATGTCAAGGCAATGACAGACTGACCAGATTTAGCCACCCAAAAGAACATCCAAATGACATTTAGTGTTGGGCGGGATGTGTCTAAAATAGACATTTTTATGAGCGTATCAATTTTTGCCCTTTTGTTGCTTGGCTTGGAACATAGCAAAAATAAAAGTCTGGGCTTGCAAATCAATTTTTGTTATTTCTAATAATATTTAATAAGACTGAATATTTAGTTTGATTACAAGTGTATTTTTATTATAATTACTTTGAATTGATTGGATTAATAGTATTTATCCATCCATTTATTTTCTATGCTTTATATCATCATTAGGCTCTTGTGTTCATCCATCGCTTTTCTATACCGCTTATCCTCATTAGGGCTGCGGGTATGCTGGAGCCTATCCCAGCTGACTTACACCCTGGACTGGTCGACAGTCAATTGCAGGGCACATGTAGACATACAACCATTCATACCTATGGACAATTTAGAGTCGCCAATTAACCTAACATGCATGTATTTGGAATGTGAGAGGAAACCGAAGTAGACTGAGAAAACCCACGCATGCAACATGCAAACTCCCCACAGAAATGCACAACGTGATTCGAACCCAGGACCTCCTGACTGTGAGGCCAACATGCTAACCTTTCATCCACCGTGCGGCCGTCTTGTATTCAATAAGAGAAAATTGTTGGTGTAATTTTTTGTCATTGTTATTGATTCCAGGTCCATTTTCATTTGAAAAATAATTGTATTTAATAATTAAAAAATATTTTTTTTTCCCACAGTCAGTGTCAAAGGCGCTTTATTGACTGCAGGTAACCCAACAACCACAAGAGAGCGCTATTAAAACACAATGAGAAGGAAGTGGTAAGTACCGTTCAGTGAACAGTCAGGCAGGGCTTCTAAAATGTTCAACGTGATTTCCTTTACCCAAGCGGTTGAATACAAGATGTCAAATAAATGTTTACAAAATGACCCTAAAGGATTGCGTCGTGCAGCATTGTTTTCATTGCCACAATCAGCATGGGTATCAACAGAAGGAGTTCCAAAGGAATTTCTTAAACCTTCAGCTTTCTCTGCGCTCGTCCTATCAAGTAACAACTAATATCTTTTTGGGTTGTTGTTGTGGAAATGACGCAACACCCAAAACGGTGTGCATCCCATGCTGTGTGCATTCACATGGGCCTTTGCTGTGAAAGAGACAGACGGCTGCCATCCTCCATGACTGCATCTCTCAGGAGTGTTGAGGAGCAAACCGTTTACAGCCGCACCCGCCGATTGCTTTTAGCGGGCTAGCAAATGACTGTGAGTGAGTGGTGGGAGTGAAGGCTCTGTGATTGTTCGCCTCTCCTCGCCATCCCAGAGGTCGCTGCTCAGGGGGAGAGGGAGCCCTGGGGCCATTATTGCTGTCAAACTGTCTGCCGTGAAGCGGATGGTCATGTTAACGCGTTTGATGGAGTTCTGCAACAGGAGGAGTTCACCCCTTCTTATTTTTATGTCACTCTGTGCTCATGGATGCAAACGTCTTCAGGTTGTGCACAGAACCTGTACAGAAAATTTGGTGGTGCATTAACAGCTTAGTTAGAATACATAGCAGGACATTTATTTCTGTTTTTTTTTTATTACACCCCAAAGGGCACACAGTCAGGAGATCTAATTTGAATCTTTGCTGGGGATCTCCGTGTGGAGTTTGCATGTTCTCCCCAAGTGTGCGTGGGTTTTCTCCGGGAATTCCAAAAATATGCATGTTAAGTTCATTGCCGACTCACAATTGTCCAAAGGTATGAATGTGAGTGTGAATGGCTGTTTGTCTATATGTGCCCTGCGATTGACTGGCGGCTCTTGCTTGAAGTCAGCTGGGATAGGCTCCAGAATACCCCTTCTATCCTACCATAGTCAGGATAAGTGGGATAGAAAATGAATGGATGCTTGGGCAGGAAAAAATGCAATGGCCCGATGTCCCAAAATCTAACCTGTGGTCTTGTCTGTGCTATCTGCTTGCTACGTCGCCATGGGCTTCATGTTTCTGGGCAACCTTGTCAAGTGTAAGCATGAAGGGAAGAACATCAATTGAGGACTTAACCCTCTAGGCGCCAGAGTTTTTTTTCAAAAGGGTGTAGTTTGAAAATCCTTAGAGATAAACATACACTATAAATGAGAAAAGCCATCAGTATGACCCAAAGTTTTGTGATGGGAGTAAATTCACTAGTCAAATTTTCATATTATGACATCACCAGGATCAGAATTTGTCAGATACCTGTTTCCCCGGTACTGGCTCATCAAAGTGGCTCTCTCTTTTTCATCGCTCAAGCAACTTTCTGCTCAGTATTTGCTCCCACTTGTACAGTGGTACGCAAAAGTTTGGGCAACCCTGATAATTTTCAAGGTTTTCTTTTTATAAATCATTAGTTGTTTGGATCAGCAATTTCAGTTAAATATAAAAAATTTTTAGAACCACAGGACTAGATGACCAGCTTTTCTCTGCGTTGAAAGACACCGGGTTCTGCCAATTGTTCTATTACTTGGTGCCTAGCTATGTTCTATGTGGAAGTCCTTCTAAAGCTCCACCAGACCATGTACTCTCACATCCAAAGTCTCATTAAAGAAGGCTTCTCATCCTCTGTAAGTTTCACGAGTGACATACGCATTCCTGAAAAAGTAAGTAAAAGGTTTTTGTTAAATTGCTGATTTTATGGTTCCTTATTATCATAAGGTTCCTTCTCATATAGCCAGTAGCAGGGGTGTGCCAACTTTGGGCAACAACAACAACTTTGGGCTCCCCTTTTTATTTTTCAATAATTACCTATTATTTGGGCCCCCTGGCAGTCAGGAGCCCTTGGAATTGTCCTAACCTTTTCCCCCATACAATGCCCTTGGCCAGTAGCAAAAATTTATAGTTAATCCATGTGATCAGCATTGGCCAAATTCACTCAGGGATGATTATAATCAAAATGTGCAGCAATAAACCCTGATCGGTGCAACCCTAATTTCTTCACTATGATTCTTATTTTACATGGAGTCAAACCATGGTTTGTAAATGCCCCATTTTTCACGATTCAATTTTTGACGGAAATTTTGGTAAAAAATTTCCCTCCATTTTCATACACTGTCTCTGTTTTTGGGCAATATTACACATAACAAACTAGACCGTTTGCCCTGTCTGGTATCATTCCATGTAATCAAGTGCTGAAATAAAGCACCTGATTCGCCTGCTAAATAATCCGGCATGGGGCTAAAGAATGTTGCAAGCAATTTGATAAATAAAGGTGAAAAACATTACTGAATTCAAGAATGAAGTAGAAATATGTTGGCCCTTCCTCTCTTCCTTTTCTGCTCCTCCCGTGCTCCTTTTATTCATAATTTATAATTAATTTGCATTGTTTTCTGAAGGTAGAACTATAATTATTCTCTATAAAATGTGTTTTATGCTAATATTTTGGGTGTCTAAAATGGATGAATTGAATTTACATTATTTCCTACTGAAAAGAAATTGCACTTTGGTTTTTTTACATTATGATTTTTATCTGACTTTTTGAAACAGATTATGATAATATCAAAAACCAAGGCACAACTGTAGTGTGGAACCCACTTTTCTCAACGCTCCAGGGACAGGCTGACAGACATCGACCTAAACCGTTGTTGACATGGCCACATTTAAAACTAACCATTGCTTGCACATTTATGTGGGACTTTTGCCACAGACATAATGAGAATGGGGAATAAAAAATAATTTTTGAACCTTGAGCAGTTTATTGATATCTTATTCTTTCATTTGCACAAAATTTCAATGGGTGCATTTCATTAGTTGCAGAAATGAGGTGGAAAAAATTGCTCAGAAGAAGAAATAACTATTATTATTATTATTATTATTTTCTGACAAGACAGACAGACGTTATCACTATCACAGGGGCCTCTAAAAATTACGTTAGAATACAAACTGATAATGAGGCTTTAACTCATTACCTTGTGTATTCTGTGCCACAACATTTTAATGCCTTTCATTTGAACATTTTTGAACTGTTGGTTTGTACAATCCTTGTACCATTCCTTCATCTTCTCTGCTTCTCTTCGTGCTGGTGAAGTGTGCGTTGCTGTGAGACAGCACAGAACCAGAGAATTGGCAATATACTGTGAATTCATAATCTGACCTTTTTCCTTATTTGACTTTGCAGCTTTGACTATGCAGTGCACTGTATAGAATATATACTGTAAATATAATCAGTATGAAGTGCAAGAATTATATCAGCGACGTGCAGGATAGCAGTAATGCGTAGAAGACACTTGTAAAAAAATATCAGCATGTAACATTAGCTTATTTCCGTCAGGGAAAAGTACTCTGTAACAGAAAAAAACCTGCATAGTAGTTCATCTCCAACAAAATGGAGGATTACATCTCAAAACTAAAGTATAGGCGCATGGACTTCATTCACTAGTAAACGTAAGACCAAATGCAAATGATTTAAAAGTAAAAAAGAAGAGATCAGCCAAAAAAATATGAATTTGACTTAAATATTAGGTCATTAAATATGAAGAAGATTAAATATTCTTTTGCTTTTGTTTTTCTTGCTATCAAATTGTTGAGTAGCGTGCAATCGATTGAAGCGTCTAAAAGATTTAAAAAAAGGGAATTGTTTCATTTAATTTCATTTCATTTTCCTCCGCTTATCCGGGTCCGGGTCGCGGGGGCAGCAGTTTCAGTAGGGAAGTCCAGACTTCCCGGTCCCCGGCGACCTCTTCCAGCTCCACCTGGAAAACACCAAGGCGTTCCCAGGCCAGCTGTGGGACACAGTCCCTCCAACGTGTCCTATGTCTTCCCGGGGGCCTTCTCCCAACTGGGCATGCCCGAAACACCTCACCGGGGAGGCACCCGGGAGGCATCCGGACTAGATGCCCGAGCCACCTCAACTGGCTCCTCTCGATGTGAAGGAGCAGCGGCTCTACTCTGAGCTCCTCCCGGACGGCCGAGCTCCTCACCCTATCTCTTAGGGTGAGTCCAGCCACCCTACGAAGGAAACTCATTTCCGCCGCTTGTATCCGCGATCTCATTCTTTCGGTCATGACCCATAACTCATGACCATAGGTGAGGGTGGGAACGTAGATCGATCGGTAAACAGAGAGCTTTGCCTTCCGGCTCAGCTCTCTCTTCACCACGACGGTCCGGTACAGCGACCGCATTACTGCAGATGCTGCACCGATCCGTCTGTCGATCTCACGCTCCAACCTTCCCTCACTCGTGAACAAGAACCCGAGATACTTGAACTCCTCCACCTGAGGCAAGACCTCACTCCCAACCCGGAGGGTACAGTCCACCCGTTTCCGACTGAGAACCATGGCCTCGGATTTGGAGGTGCTGAGTCTCATCCCAGAAGCTTCACACTCAGCTGCAAACCGCTCCAGTAAACGCTGAAGGTCACAGCTTGATGAGGCCATAAGGACCACATCGTCTGCAAATAGCAGAGACGAGATCCTAAGGTCACCAAGCTGGACTCCCTCAACACCTTGACTGCGCCTAGAAATTCTGTCCATGAAGATTATGAACAGAATCGGTGACAAAGGGCAGCCTTGGCGGAGGCCAACGTTCACCTGAAACAAGCTCGACTTACTGCTGGGAATGCAAACCAGGCTCCTGCTTCGATTGTACAAGGACCGAATGGCACGTAGTAGCGGGCCACCAATCCCGTACTCCCGGAGCAACCCCACAGGACACCATGAAGGACACGGTCGAATGCCTTTTCCAAGTCCCCAAAGCACATGTAGACCGGTTGGGCAAACTCCCACATACCCTCGAGTACCCTTGCAAGGGTGTAGAGCTGGTCCAGTGTTCCGCGACCGGGATGAAAACCACATTGCAGCTCCTGGAACCGAGGTTTGACTAACGGTCGTGCCCTTCTCTCCAGCACCCTGGAGTAGACATTCCCAGGGAGGCTGAGGAGTGTGATCCCCCTATAGTTGTAATACACGCTCCGGTCACCCTTTTTAAAAATGGGGACCACCACCCCGGTCTGCCAGTCCAGAGGTACTGTTCCCGACTTCCATGCAATGTTGTAGAGGCGTGTCAACCAACACAGTCCCCCAACATCCAGAGCCTTGAGGAATTCCGAGCTGAACTCGTCTACCCCCGCAGCCTTGCCACTGGGGAGTGATTTAACTACCCCGATTACCTCAGCCACGGTGATAGAACTGTCCACATACGTATTCTCAGACTCTGCTTCCTCTACGGAAGGTATATCAGTGGGATTGAGAAGGCCATTGAAGTTTTCCTTCCACCGGCCAACTATATCCACAGTCGAGGTCAGCAAGCCCCCGTCCGCACTGTAAAAAGTGTGAACTGGGGGCTGCTTCCCCTTTCTGAGGTGTCGGACGGTTTGCCAGAACGAAGACCAGGTCGCCCGGACACCAGCCCTCGACCACTGCCCAAATCACAGTGCACCGAACCCTTATGCTTGCCCCTGCAGGCGGTGGGTCTGTGTGGAGGAGTTCCCGTGTGTCTTCTTCGGGCAAGGCCTGGCCAGCCCCCACGGGTAAAGGACTGGCCTACAGGCGCTCGCCTGCGCGCCCCTCCCCCAGGCCTGGCTCCAGGGTGAGGCCCCGGTATCCCACGTCCGGGCGAGGTACGGTCACTCCTCTTGTTGTTCTTCTTAGGGGTCTTCTGAATCACTCTTAGTCTGGCCCGTCACCTAGAACATGTTTGCCTTGGGAGACCCTACCAGGGACATAAAGCCCCTGACAACATAGCGCCTAGGATCACTCGGGCACTCAAACCCCTCCACCGCGATAAGGTGGTGATTCACGGAGGGGTGTAATTGTTTCAATTAAGGTGAAAAAAATTGAAGTATAGGCTTATCTTCTATTTTGGGTTCATGTTTTCATATCTGACTCCTTTTACAGTCAGTGCCTCGCCAACCATGAACGTCATCGCACGTCACGCATTATTATAATAGTCTCATCATTAAATACTGTCAAAGATAATGAGGCTCAGTTTTGATCAACTTGGGCATTTTTGTATCTGTTTGTCCAATTTAGCATTATTTATGTACATTTATAAAATATATATTTATGTGGAACATTTTGTGTCGTGTCCCCTCCGTGAATCACCACCTTATTGTGGTGGAGGGGTTTGAGTGCCCGAGTGAACCTAGGAGCTATGTTGTTGGGGGCTTCTATGTTGTCGGGGGCTTTATGCCCCTGGTAGGGTCTCCCAAGGCAAACAGGTTCTAGGTGATGGGCCAGACTAAGACTCCTTTTAATGGTTGACTCTGCCAGACGTTCCCAGCAGACCCTCACAATGCGTTTGGGTCTGTCATGTCTGATTGGCATCCTCCACCGTCATCGGAACCAACTCACCACCAGGTGGTGATCGGTTTTTGCATCTCTGCCCCCTCTTTACTCGAATGTTGCAAAACATGTGGCTGCAAATTGGATGACCTTGGGTGTCCTGGTGCCAAGTGCGCATGTGGACACCTTTATGCTTGAACATGGTGTTCATTATGGACAATCCGTGACGGGCACAAAAGTCCAATAGCAAAACACCGCTCAAGTTCAGATCCAGGGGACCTTTCCTCCCAATCAAGCCACTTCAGGTCTCAATGTCGCATCCAACATGGGCGCTGAAGTCCCCCAGGAGAACAAGGGAAACCCCTGAGGGAGCACTTTCCAGTACTCCCTCTAGGGAATCCAAAAAGGGCGGGTATTCTGAAGTGCTGTTAGCCACATAAGCGCAAACAACAGTCAGAACCCGTCCCCCCACCCAAAGGGGGACGGAAACTACCCCCTCGCTCACCAGCTTAAATTCCAACATACAGGCTTGGAGCTGGGGTGCTACAAGAATTGCCACCCCTGCGCGTCACCTCTCCTTGCCGGCAACGTCAGAGTGGAATAAAATCCAGTCCCTCTCGAGAGGACTGGTACCATAGCCCTTGCTGTGCGTCAAGGGGACTATATCTAGCCGGAACTTCTCCACCTCACGCACCAGCTCAGGCTCCTTCCCCCACCAGAGAGGTGACATTCCACATACCCAAAGCTAGCTTCTGTAGCCGAGGATCAGACCGCATATAGGGCATAAGGCGTCCAGTAATATATATTGTGGTTATTTTTGAATTTGTATTTATGTATTTTTGTATATTTTTGTAAGGACAGCCTTTTTGATACAGTCGTTGTCTAGGATTCCATTGAGTCGTGCAGGTGTAGCTAATGTTTTTAATGCTGATGTTCTTCGAAATGTGGATACAAAGTGCTTCTGTTATTTGTGCATACTGGTCCATTGCAGCACAAAGAGAAGGGCAAGCACTTAATTTACAACTGAAATGATTTTTCAGCAGGTCACCGGGTTTGGATGGTGACAGAACACAAAATACAAACATTGTTATCCTGCGTTTTCATTCCATCTGTGCTAGCGCTTTGGGACAAGGTTGCTGAGCTCTGATGAGCTGAGGTATTGTGTTGGTATAAATAGCTGTGGGTACACCCAATATGACAATCAAGTTGGCCCATATATCCCAAGAATAAGAACCCCTAGGACACTTCTGAGGAAGACAGTTGAATCACCATCTAAAATACCTAAAAAAAAGAAAGAAAACTAAATGTTATCACAACACCACTTAATGCACGTCGATGCATGAAGGTGCATTGCTGATTATCTTTTTTTGTGAGCCTGCAATTGATTTTCTTGGACAGTGATTATAGGTTACCAATCAGTCACCTCTCTCGTGCAGCCAGCCAAATGTGACCCATTAGCTATGGTGTTTATTATTTTCTCACTATAGCAGTATTACAGGTGAACATTGGCTGAGTTAACGTAATAGAGGCTTCATACAGACGGAGTAATGTGATTTTCCCAGGCTTTTATGATGTGCCTGTGGATTGAGATGGCATCTGAGGCTTTGACCAAGTGAGAGGAGGACACAATAAAGTGTGAACGGAAAAGGAATACAGCAAGGTCAAGTGATGGAACTGAGGGTCTCGGGGAAGCCTTTTACCATTTACTTGTTCTCATTTATTGAAACATTTAGTCACCAGCAGCTCACCTGAGGAGTTCAGTCCAAATATGCAACAAAAGCTGTCATTGAAACCTGCAGTATTAACAGGTTGAAGTCAAACACAAGCAAAACAACTCACAGGAAACACCACAAACTCAGATGATTTGTTTTACTGACTTGACAACAGGAGTCGATTGTTGTTTGACATTAAACATGTGCAAATTGTGCTTAACTTTGACATCTTTACTTATAATTTAAGCAGTATTTGTTCGATCATTTTAAATTAGCGACTCAAAGTAAACCGAGTCCGTAAAATGAACCAAATTTACCACTACTATTTTAAATGTACTGACAAAAAATATACAGTAATACAGTAATCTCCCAAAAATAAGCTCTTGAAAACATAAATAAAACTTGTGATTGTGTGACTTGTGACTTGTGATTCGTGTGTGTCGTAGTAAATGTGTTTCGGATCTGTGGAGGACAGTAGCCAATGTTATTACTATAATAATTATTATTATCATATAAGAAGATGATTATGTTATTATTACTGTGCCTGTTGTGAGGTTATTTAAACCTGCAATAAAAGCTTGTTGTTCAGGTAGTCAAGTGTGGTGCTTGTCTCATCAAAAAATTACTGACACCTAGTGTCTTCTGAATGTGACTTGAAATATATCTTTTGTGATGATGTGTGACATAATCCCTCCAGGAAATGGCAGATTCATGCTCGGCGTGGCAACAGTCCTGGAACTTTTCTGACACACCTTGTATTTGTTTGAAAAACTGCAATAGAGTGATGCTGTGAAATCGTAACGTTGTAATGCTATACAGCCTATATAGTTTTTTGTTTAGTATTTGTTTTTAGGCAAAATGAATATGTTTTTAAGCCAAACTGTGGTATAAGAAAACTGAAAAAATGATGCAATCCAAATTATGTCAAAAAATATATACTAAATAAGTATATTTAACTTAGAGATAGTTGTTTGAATTGCTGCATGTGAAAGGCAACTTAAACCAACAAAAGGTTGTCTCAGACTGACTTCTGACTATTTGCAAGTCATGTTGCCAGCTTGTATGGTAAAAGTTTACATTAAACACTTTGAACGCATTTGGCGGGCCGCAGTCAAACGCCTGGCGGGCCGGATGTGGCCGCGGTTTGTCCACCCCTGTTCTATATCATATTATATTGTAATAATGTCACACTTTCATGAAAGACATTACATGGGCTGTAGAAAGTCATGGTGTGCAATAAATGTTTCTGCAACATTATTTGCGCGATCTGCCATGCAGTGCACTCAGCACACAGACTCAGCTGCCGCTTATGATAAGAAGGGAGATTTGCCGCATCCTCATCTCAGCTTTCTAACCTGTATTTGATCAGGAAATGTGAAAATTCCATGGTTTTTACATCAGAAAATGTTTAAAATGATACAATTATACATAAAATACATTTATAACACAGTTTAATGGACAAATATTAATATTTATTTTATGTTATCATTAGGGATGTCTGCAATTGGCTTTTTTGCTGATATGTGATATTGCCCAACTCTCAATTTCCGATATCAACAAATATCGATATGTGCAACATTACATATCTCCTGCTGTGGAATGAACACATTCTGTATCTGATTTGATCTGCCATTTGATTGACTGGCGACCAGTCCAGGGTGTACCCCACCTCCCGCCAACAGTAATCTTTGATAGGCTCCAGCATACCCGTGACCCAAATGAGGAGAAGCGGCATAAAAAATGGATGGATGGATGGATGGATGGATGGATCTGATCTGAAACTAACTGATACAGCATCGGCAATCAGCTTGGCTTAGTTTTTGCGTGGTTGTAAACAACATTGTGCAACTCAGGTAAGCAAACATCTGAGAAGTACTTGCGATTGAAAATGGCTCGAGGAACTCCACGAGTTTGGTGAATCCGCACAATAGGAAAGGGCTGATTATAAAGTGCAGTATTTATGCAGTACAGTCCATGACTTTTGATTGATTTTTTTTGCCCTGAGAATTGGAAATATTGAAGGATGAAGTCTTATTTCTTTGGAAGTCATTGAGAATAGCAAGTTTAATATCCAAAAGAGACACCACAGAAATAACGTTATGCACCGAGCAAGCAAGCTTGTTATTAGCCACCCATGGTCGTTTACATGCTTCAGACGCGGTTTGATGAGGTCATCAAATATAGGTACCAACAGACCTATATACAGAATTTTAATCGGTTTTCATTAAAGGGAAAAACCCAATATCAACCAATATTACATTTTAATGCCAAATATTGGGCTGATAATATCGGTAAGCCGATATTATCGGACTTCCCTAATGATCTTTTTTTGGGCTCTGCCTCATCTGCTTTCCCTGACCGTATGTCCCTGGTGAGCACATGTCACATATTCAAGGATAAACTGTGATGGTAAGCCAAAGTAGCAAAAAATTGTTGTACTTGGAAAAAAAGCAAACTATTGTTGAAGTAGTACTTGGTGTTTGAGAACCATCATAATTGACTTTATAGGAAAAGTGCTTGTTTATTATGAAGATAATGCTGTTTTGATTAAACTTATTAAACTCAGAATCACACTCTGACCTGAATGTCTGCAGTATCGGTCTCTGAGAGTTGTTTTATGACAGTACTCCATTTTGTTGAGGAAAGTGCTTATTAAGTTAGGATCCCAACCTGTCATTTGTCATCAGGCGAGCACGCAGTGGCTTTACAGTTCAAATATGGAGGACAAATTAATCATCTGCATATTGATACCTCCAGCAGATTGCCTTTTAATTCATGTGCTCGTCAAATTCGTCGAAGGGGTCTTGCGGAGGTCACCTCGCTCTCCCCTGTCAGCTAATCGCAGGCTGGCTGTCATCCACTCTCACTCAGAGGCGTGTACCCTCCAGGCACCATGACATCCAACGTGCCGGTTAACAGAGCCCTCATAAAGAACCTTGGCTGCATCAATATTCTCATATCGGCCCTAGCTGTTGCACAGACACACACAGACACACACCGGAGAAGCATCTGATGGATGTTGTGTAATCGCGCTGATAACCAACAGCCCTGCGCTCCCAGAATCTAAAGAGCGCTCTTCAATTTTCTCCTGTATCCAGAGCCAGGAAAGGTCTAATAAGCTAATTACTGCCATGTATACAGCGCATTAGTGTGTATGATGTAACCTATGTCCTCTATGATTGCATGTCATCTTTGATCCCTGTACTGCCCCAAGGCTCCCAGAGAAAGGATTCATATGCAAATATTTAGCAACACTGCATCTGCTATTCAACCACTTGTCATAAGTGTATTCATAATGCAGTTTTAACCTCAGAAAATCATCCACAGCTTTATAAATACACTATTTATATTAATTTGCTCCATTAGAGTACAACAGCAGTAGCCACTCTGAGGAGTGCTTTTTGCCTGGAAAAACAAGAAGTAGAAATGTCATTATCCGTTACAGTGTAGTGTAAAAAGAGTCTTTTATTAGGCCCGTGAGATGTATCTTTATGCCAAGTATGTATTGTCAAAGTACAAACATTTTCAATAGTTAACCTCATTTGTGGTTAAACATTCATGATTTAGACTGTTTTTTAATGCCGGTTTAAAGTCATGGTTCAGCTAAGAACAGACCTTTGGAGAACGTTAAAGACCCACGAGCACCCAACATGGCAAAAATCTATCATCTGCCTCACTTCTTTGCGCCACTTTTGAGAGAAGAGGCCCTCAGTGAAACACCCTTATCGCCTCTGACCCACCCATAGCTAGAGGAGGCTTCTCTACACAGCTTAAAAGAAAGCCCAGAGCTCTGCCAACTATTAAGTTTCATCGTTTCGTTTTTCTTCAGGGAATAGGCTAACTTGGCATGATGTTTCAGTTTAAATGTGACCATAACGTTAGGGCTGTAGCCCAGATAGCTATGCCAGTGTTGTTAACGCTTCCATCCTACTGTGCTAATCCTTAATGTTAGGTAGGACATATGTTAGGTATGTGATATATCGCATCTATTCCATTGGACAAGTGCAGAGTTCCAGTGTATATAAGACACACGAGGGCAAACACAGCTCTTTAGCATTAAAGTTACAGACACTCAAAGGTGTGTACCTATGACGTCTACCTATACGGACTGTCCAGGACAGTGCAATTTCAATGAACTTTTGTGGGACCACTAAAATAAGAAATACGAAAATCTGAAACATACTAGTTATAATAATAAGCAATATAATGCAAGATAATAAGCAATCTCAATCCCACTGATATGCCTTCCGTAGAGGAACCAGAGTCTGAGGATACGTACGTGGACAGTTCTATCACCGTGGCTGAGGTAATTGGGGTAGTCAAATCACTCCCCAGTGGCAAGGCTCCGGGGGTAGACGAGTTCCGCTCGGAATTCCTCAAGGCTCTGGATGTTGGGGGACTGTGTTGGTTGACACGCCTCTACAACATTGCATGTAAGTCAGGAACAGTACCTCTGGACTGGAAGACCGGGGTGGTGGTCCCCATTTTTAAAAAGGGTGACCGGAGGGTGTGTTCCAACTATAGGGGGATCACACTCCTCAGCCTTCCTGGGAAAGTCTACTCCAGGGTGCTGGAGAGAAGGGTACGACCGTTAGTCGAACCTCGGTTAGAGGAGCTGCAATGTGGTTTTCGTCCCGGTCGCGGAACACTGGACCAGCTCTACACCCTTGCAAGGGTACTCGAGGGTATGTGGGAGTTTGCCCAACCAGTCTACATGTGCTTTGTGGACCTGGAAAAGGCATTCGACCGTGTCCCTCGTGGTGTCCTGTGGGGGGTGCTCCGGGAGTACGGGATTGATGGTCCGCTTCTACGTGCCATTCGGTCCTTGTACAATCGAAGCAGGAGCCTGGTTCGCATTGCCAGCAGTAAGTCGAGCTTGTTTCCGGTGAACGTTGGCCTCCGCCAAGGCTGCCCTTTGTCACCGATTCTGTTCATAATCTTCATGGACAGAATTTCTAGGCGCAGTCAAGGTGTTGAGGGAGTCCAGCTTGGTGACCTTAGGATCTCGTCTCTGCTATTTGCAGACGATGTGGTCCTTATGGCCTCATCAGGCTGTGACCTTCAGCGTTTACTGGAGCGGTTTGCAGCTGAGTGTGAAGCTTCTGGGATGAGACTCAGCACCTCCAAATCCGAGGCCATGGTTCTCAGTCGGAAACGGGTGGACTGTACCCTCCGGGTTGGGAGTGAGGTCTTGCCTCAGGTGGAGGAGTTCAAGTATCTCGGGTTCTTGTTCACGAGTGAGGGAAGGTTGGAGCGTGAGATCGACAGACGGATCGGTGCAGCGTCTGCAGTAATGCGGTCGCTGTACCGGACCGTCGTGGTGAAGAGAGAGCTGAGCCGGAAGGCAAAGCTCTCTGTTTACCGATCGATCTACGTTCCCACCCTCACCTATGGTCATGAGTTATGGGTCATGACCGAAAGAATGAGATCGCGGATACAAGCGGCGGAAATGAGTTTCCTTCGTAGGGTGGCTGGACTCACCCTAAGAGATAGGGTGAGGAGCTCGGCCATCCGGGAGGAGCTCAGAGTAGAGCCGCTGCTCCTTCACATCGAGAGGAGCCAGTTGAGGTGGCTCGGGCATCTAGTCCGGATGCCTCCCGGGCGCCTCCCTGGTGAGGTGTTTCGGGCATGCCCGGTCGGGAGAAGGCCCCCGGGAAGACCTAGGACACGCTGGAGGGACTATGTCTCACAGCTGGCCTGGGAACGCCTTGGTGTCCTCCCGATGGAGCTGGAAGAGGTCGCTGGGGACCGGGAAGTCTGGACTTCCCTACTGAAGCTGCTGACCCCGCGACCCGGACCCGGATAAGCGGAGGAAAATGGATGGATGGATGGATAATAAGCAATATACAGTAAAGGCAAGATAATGACCTCTTTACCAGTCAAAAGGCAACTGTTGATATTGAACCTTTTGGAGCGTCTTATCCTTGTTAAGCAGTAGCTCTGCCATAAATCTTCCTTGCCTACAGGTTTTATGTTCGTGTTGCGTCCTAATACCTACAATTTCATTTCAGCATGTGCAACCCTCCCTCCCAGGCAAAAAAAGGTCAATGGTCTCCTGGGTCTGCAGGGGCTAGTGTACAGCAAGTGGCACAGTGATGGATGACAGTAATCTCACAGCTGTTAAAGAGTCACAACACACTTTACTTGTAGGGATGGAGGTAGTAGGAAATTGCTTTAAGTGAGTGTACAGCAAATGTATTATAAATATACATATACATAACTACTTCCCTGGCTAATTTGTGTCACGTATGTACATAATGTGCTGTAAGTTACAAAAAGCCATGCAATACCTACAGTACGGTATATATGCTATCTACCAAACCGATCAATAAATAGTAATAAATTACCCAGCTTTCTGTAAATTCTATTGCACTTCATATTTACATGTCGGCTTTGGATGAACATTTTCCCTTTTTAAAAAAAATAAATAGCTGCTTTTTCCGCTCTTACACTAAACAGCCTCTTCACTCCACATTTTCAGAAGACAGACATTTCTGCTGGGCTTCCTTGTCCTCAAATGTCACCTTTTTATTCCTCTTTGGGTCAATCCAGGAGTTGTGAATGATGGCATTATTGGGGGTGGGGTCAGCTTCGATGATGGACACCACCCTCTTCTTCATCTTGCTTTTCAGGACCTTTTGGAACTTCTGCCTGGTGAAAGCATACAGTAGTGGGTGAAAGATGGTGGTCCCGTAAGCCATGACCAGAAAGCCCAGTCTCAACTTGACCATCAGGTTGCTGGGGCCCAGGCTGAGGATGACGGTGTTAAGCACTGTGATGGGTGTCCAGCACAGCAGGAAGGTGGACACAATCAGGAGGGACATCCTGAAGACTCTTTTCTGGCGCTCCCGCCTTTCACGGTGGCGCTTCACGGCCCTGCGTAAGGCGATGATGACAGACACTGAGGTGCGCATTCCCAGCGTTGGGTTGCGGCTGCTGCTGCTCTGGGATGCATCTGTGGCCTCTTGCTGCGTTGTCATAGCTGTCATGGAGGGACGCTTTTTTCTGCGCACTTTCTTCTTCTGGGAGGTGTGAAAGCGCGTGCCGATGCGGATGTTGAGGGCCTGCAGGATTTTGGAGTAGGTAATGAGCATGACCACGGCCGTGAAGAAGAATATGGGAATCTGAGCCAACAGATGATAATAGAGGCCAAGTTCTGTGTAGTACTGGTTAGAGTGGACCGCATTCTCCACAAGGGTCTGGTTGACCTCAGCATGGCCCTGCGCATAGAAGCCTACCTCAATGAAGGGCACCAAAAAGCTAACAAAAGATAGCACCCATATGGCAGCCATTAGTGCCAGAGCTCGCCGCATGGTCAGAACCCGGTTGGCTGGTTTGACAGAGATATCGTAGCGGTCCAAAGTGATGGCTAGCACATTAGCGGCCGTGGCAACGCTGGCAAAGGAGATGCAGGCCTCGTGGAAGCAACTCACCAACCCGGTGTCGCTCTCCAGCGAGAGCAGGACCACCACAATGGTGAGCGGGATGCAGCAAACGCAAACCAACACGTCCAAAACGTGGAGGTTCATGGTGACAATATTGCTGACGGAGCTGATGAGGTTGGACTTCATGCAATAGAGGGCCAGCACAGTGAGGTTGGAGCTCAGGCCCAGGAGGATCTCCAGCATGAGGAATCCCGTGATGGAGACCTGGAAACTAACCGGGTAACTGTGCGTGCTGGGGGTCGCCGGACTCATGGTGTGGGTGATGGGCTCGGTATTGTCAGTGACTGTGACGTTGTTCATGGTGGCTTCTTCCTTTGGGCAGGAGATGATATGCATTATCCTGCAAGCCAAGAGAAGAGAGAACTGTGCATTTGGCTAAAGAAAATGACAGAAAATATGATATTGATTCAAGATTCATATACAGTTCCTGATGAAGAGCTACCACAAATATGTGTCAATTGATGGAACAAATAGCTGGGAGAACTCGATTGGTTGTATAAATGAGTACTGCTGGATCTGTTTTGAACACCCGCTCGCTAAAGACCTACCACAAATTTGAGAATGCTTTCTGCTTAAAGTCACCATGCTGCCAGTTGTTGAGTGTGCAAATGATATATACATGAATATATACAGTATTATTGACTACTTTACATTTTTGAGTGAATGTGTACAATCCTGTGTGCAATCCTCCTGTGCATAATACATGAGGTAAAGGTGGATGACAAATTGGCATTACCAGGGGGGACCATTGCAAGGATGCAGATTTTAAGCCCTGTTTGGTTGCAAATGGTGAGGCTTTACTGCAGAGTGCACCACTTGTGAGCCACATAAGGTGTCTTATAAGAGATAAGAACTACCCCCCACATATTAAAAATATATTGGCACATAAGGGGCACAAAGTAGATAAGTGTAATTTAAATAACAGGTTGGGTACGGACACTCATTGTAAAGATTGAATTAAGCCATAGGTGCATAAGATATTAATACCACCCAAGCCTTCCCCGGAGAAATAAATGGAAATGAGGCTCAAGATGACAAGGAAAAATAATATAAGGTGCTCGGGTTTTATTTACCCTTCATATTCCTCCAGCACTGTCTGAATGGCAGGGTAGTGGAATCAGGCCATTGAGTCCATGTAAGATCCGTTGGGAGGAGCATCGTATCCAAACATAGCTTTAGAAGAGATTCACTTGTATTTCAGCTAATCGAGAAGGCGACAACCTAAAGTCTCTTTATAGACTTCTTGTGGATTGATGTAAAGAACTGATCCTGCGTTAGGGTATCATGATATTCCCATCCAGGTGAGACAAGCAGGAACAAAAATCCAAAGCAGGTTTAAGAATATCAAAAGAAAACATATATCCATGTGTTTGCATTATTCCAAAAGTTTTGTCAGTCATGTTCGTAATCGTCCATGCCTTCCTCGGGAGCACTAGTGGAGCAAGCCTTCACAGTTCTCTTCGATTCCAGCCGGCTTTGACTCGCGCATCCAGCACAGGTCTCCCGGTTTTGCCCCTCAACATGCTTGAACACTCAATCACAGGAGATTGCGTGAGTGCAGCAGATTAGCGGAGCACATGCACATCCAATCAGTGTGGCGTGTGACCACCATGACACTTGTGATAGCAGAATTTATCTCTTATGAGAGAGAGTGGGAGGGATTGATAGAGGAATTCAAGAGAAGGTCATCCCCGGGGGAAGTGGACGTGAGTTCAGAGTGAATGGGATTTTCACAGCGGGGCCCGTCGTCCTTCAAGCTTTCTTAGCTTGCGACCTGAGGAGAGAGTAGAAAGCAAGTAAATAGGGTGAGAGAGTAAGGGGAAGAGAGGTAAAGAGTGTGTGTGAGCGGGTTGTGAGTGAAATTAAATACATCCCCCAGTAGAGTTCCATTTGCATGGCGGGAAGCCTCTGATGTCTTCTAGTGTGTCACCTGGTGCACTTTACATTTTTATGACTGCATTAACATAAACCTTAACACTGTCACAATTTCACATTCCCGCCCCTCTTATTTGAAAGAGAGGAATTACCAAACACTTGTCATTTTTTCCATGCAAAGGCCCTAGTTTTAAATGATTGGATGACACTCTTACAGCCTCCGCTGTGATGAAGTGCTTGTGCAAATTTGTCATGATGTAGGGCTGGCGGACTCGCTAAGAGCCTTACAGTGCACCATGATTCCTTGGGAAACTTGTCAAGCAAGACATGGACGGCTCCTTGCATGTCACTAAATATGATCCATGTAATCTCGTCTCAGGGAACATGTCTTCTCTCTTCAAGGTTGTCAGACTTATGAGGAAGAAACACGTGTACATGCAGCCCTTTCTCTCTTCTGCAACAGGACATTTTTACTACAACAAGATGCAGCCTTACGTTTGGACAAACTGCACATGCAGGAAACTGTAGTTAGATGACGCTCGGCATGCAACTGCCAGTTTTCTTTCTCTCTCTGTAAATCACTGACATGAGTGGAGTTTCTGGTCAAAACACAGCCAAGCTCACCATGCTGGGTAAACACAGATGTTACAGAAACCACGCTGTACCCCCCATCTCCAGTCTCCAGTGCGGGGACAATCTTGGACGGTCGCCTGGTTTAGCTCATGCCGTAATCCACATTTTCTTTCTTGACTCAGTGAAAGGAGACCACAAGAGGGTTTTAGTCCATAGTGGGATCCTTTTTCACTCGTCCATCCATGCAGCCAAGTGTGTGAATACTCCTCATCCTCTCTCTCCACTGGGTTCTCCTCCCTTGACTGTTTAGATGGGAGTGCAAACCATCACACTCCTGGTATCTCTATCTCCGCTACGCTCTCCCTCCCTCCCTACCTCCCTCCCTCCCTCATCCTTCCTCTCTCTCTCTCTCTTTTACTGCGGAGGTTTGCAGTGCTCCCCCCATTCCTGATTGGTCTGCTGTAATGGGTTTAACCCCATCCTCTGCTGCAAAGAGAGGTATTTCCTTTTGTTCTGATTATCTGTTTGGCAGATCATTCTTGGCATTCCAAGTGTAGTCATTTAAAAAAAAATGTTTTTTCTTTAGATGTCACTGCAATAGGAAGGATTGAATTACCTTTGTATGGATGTAATGAAAGAGTGTAGTATGTTTGTACAGCAGAGGCAACAAGAAATAGGCGAAATCCGAAAGACTGACAGTTAATCATTTTTGCCATTCAGCACAGCTGCAAGAACAAGATTATGCTAAAAAAAAAGTCATGGGGAGAAAAAAAGCAGATTGAGGCTCAGATTGATAGTTTCAGTTAAATTGACCACCCTCAATTTTGTTGTCAAAGCTCATTTGTCAGATGCAATTATGACGAGAGAAAGCCTCCAGTCAAGAAGTCAAAGGGTGGGCTGGAATGATAAATTATAAATCATAAGCATCAGGTGTCATCCACTTTCTATTTGAACATTTTGGAATACAGAGAAATCTTTAAGCTTCTCCAAAGTAGTACAATTCAGAGTACAACCAACATTTTATGGAAGAATATGCCTCAAAGGTGTACTATACAGAAGACTTTTTTTACTATTACCTTTGGACACCCAGGCAAGGCGAGGTGCTGCAGGCGCCGGAGAAGTGTCTCCAAGCTCTGTCTTGTCTCTGTCGCTAGTCAGGGATTGGGTTGCATTGTGACAGTGTTTACGTGGCTTTCAGACAGGCTTTGTACCGTGATACTTCTGCACAATCAAAGGTGAAGTTCCACTTCACCTTTGCTGACCACTTGTAACAAATGTCTCGCTTTTAAAGCGCACCCCTGCTCGCTAAATATAGCGCTAAATTGTCAACACGGACCTATACTAAGCATAAGATGTGTTCTGAAGTGGAGATGGTCACCACAGTACAATAAATCAAGACACCCATTTAAGCCCTTCCAAACATTATCACCAATATATTGCTACAATCTTAGAGACATTGTGTCTCATATCTTCCTTTGAGTTATAATAAACTAAGTTTCGTATGCATTCACTTTTGCTACTTCCATGTAGTTGTTTCATTTTCCTGTTGGCAATTTAGTTACTTTGCACCGTTTTTTGGTTGCAGATTTTTTGTCTTCACTCTAGAGCAGGGGTGTCAAACTCATGCCAGGTTTTATTTCCAGCCGGTCACTAAAGCAGTTGAGTTTAATCATTAACACCACCCTCAATTTGAGGGAAAGAGCTCATCAATTAGGTTTCACATGCTGGAGAAACCAGTTGGAGAGAAAACCTGCAGTGTCTCGGCCCTTCATGGCGTTAGAAGTAGTGATTGTTTGCACCTTTTCGTGCACTTTGCATCTGTCTCTGAATCTTGGGGTCACACAGCCAAACTAGAACATGATAATCTTTCCATTCAACTTGCATACTGGAAACTCTTCTTAAGAGTGTGTAGGAAACATGATTGAAGACTTGGGATGGTAGCATAGATGTAACAATCTCTGTATTGCGTGATGCTGCTGCTTGAGTGACGACAGACAGCGGGTGGCTGCAGTTGCACTTTGTTTTACTTGTGCCTGACGAAAGTAACATAAACACAATAATGCACTCACAATGTGGCCGACTAGCCCGCTCCTCTCACATGGAGATCACGAGCAAAAATGCAATGTTAAATACAAGTAAAGTGAAATGAAAATTGCATACCAGATGAAATTAACAAACACAAATTTCTACCTATATCTTTCGCATGGAGATCACAACAAATGGGAAATAGAAAGGCATGGCCCACACTTATCTAGAGGGATGTATCACACTAATTAGAGCAATAGTATGTAAACAGTGACATAAACATTCATGACATACCGTAAAACCAACACATCAGGTATTATTTAAACAGATATTTTGTGTAATTATATAACAGTAATAATATAAAACAATAGAGTATATTTACAAGGACTAAAGTAAACCTGTTATATTTTTGTTTTTTTGAAGTCGAGACACTGATTGGACTTTGACATTGCTTGACATGTGTGTCAGACATGACAGATGGACAAAGAGAAATGGCCTCGCGTCTATTGGCGTTAGCGTCACGCACTTTTCCAGGGGTACTTAAATCATCTTCAACAGAGAGGGAAGTGGACACATCTAAATAATAAAAAAGCAATTTTTTTATTCCACTTATATCCTATATCGATCACCTATATTGGTCAGAAACGTGTGACACTCAAAGACACTAAGTGCACTCAAACTTCTCCAGTTCTGTCTTACCGGGCTTGAGCACCATTATCCTGCTCTTACTTGCTTGGTCTCACACTGCACTGCGCTGATTTGGGCTTGAGTTTGTTGACATGTGCCATCACTTCATAATACAACACATATGCTTGCAACTTTCAAGACGTTGTGGCTTATTTCTACTGTGCAAGGTGAGAGTTAGTAATACCAAGTAGGAGGATCGATCGCATTCATTTAAACACGTCTCCATGCTTGTGCTCGTGTACGAGCGATTGTGCAGGGCTCTGGGCCAGCCATTCCAACCATGCCAAGGTCAGAGAAGCACTTGAAGGATGGATCCTTTTGGAATGCTTTAGTAACTTGTTTAGCTGAGTTAACACAAAAATTACCAGCAGGTGTATGAAAGATTGAAAAAAGACATAAGAAATTGCACACTGTCGCATTAGTAGTCATCTCTTGTATCGATAATTGGCACCACGCCTGACCCCAATAAGTTAATTACTGCGAAGTAGCATTCAGTTTTATTAAATGGAATATTTTTGTATTTGGAGCGTAGTAAACCTGTTCATGACATTCTAAATAAGGTTGGTACCATTATTAGAGCCTCGTAGACATTAAATATAATCTCTATAATCAACTTTACACTCCTATTATTCTTTGTTTACCCTATATTGCGCAATGCCAATGCACAGGATACCCGACTAAACTGTGTGCTAAACTTAAAGTGCTTAGAACAGAGCGGGGAAGAAGGACAAAGAAGACAAAAAAGATAAAATACTGCTGTTTCTATCTGAAAACGTTTCCCTGTAAGCAGCTCCTAAAGTTTGACCAAGATTGGTGGAAAAACATGGTCGGTTAACATACGGCTGTGTTTCTGTATGGTTGGTATCAGCCGAAAAGCTATGCCACAAATATGTACTTCAGGTTTCGTACTGCCAAACAGTGCGCCTAACAAACTAGTTGAGTGCCAGCAAAGCATCCACACATTGATGACTCTGTCAATGAAGAATGAATAATGGTTCTTTTGGAGTTGGAACACTATAAACAGATTCCGAGCAGAAAATCCTTGAATCGTATTTAACGTGTGTGTGTGTGCGTGACTGTACAGAGAACGCACACAGAACAATGAAGAACTTCGTATCGGTCTTCTTCTTTCCTCCTTTAAAGCAGTGTATCATGTACTGATGAGACCTTCAAGCGCACTGCGCCGTGTTATCTTGTTGCAAGACAGTAGCAAAACAGCAGCAAAAAACATCCTCCTTGCCAAAAGGTTTTTTAAAGCATTGTTGCTTCTGAAACACCGCATCTCAAAGAACCCTGCAAAGTTTAACAAAATTATGTTAATATTTAATTGCCATAAATATTTAATTCAGCTTTTTCTGGCTGTCGCTGCTCTCCACTGACTGATATCCACTAGCTACTGTATGATTTTTTTAAACTCAGCAGACATGGATATGCGGCATGAGGCTGTCAATTCTCAAGTGTATTTATTTTTGGGCTTATCAGCTTTCTACAACCTCTTTGGTCCATTTTGTGTGTGCGGGCGTGTGTGCGGAGTGTGTGGGTGTGCGTGGGTGTGGGAAGACGTCCCTCTCCGGGGGTCAAGCACACCAGATAAAACAGATGCAGATGTGCTGTCACGGGCCACCTCACTGCGAGTCCACCAAGCATGCCAAAAGAACCACTGGACAATTTTGCAACTCAGAGGACCCTCTGCATGGACTTTTATCTCCTACTTGCAGCCAGAATCCTGGCCAGGGCATGTAGCGACGCTGTGATTTGCTCCAGATTGCCCAGGCGACTAAACAAGGCCGGTACAAATGCTTCCAAAACATGTTGCGGTGTGATGTCATTTTGATCTTGCAGGCCAACCAGTGGAATGCACAAAACAGAAACATTGGCCCCCTCTGAGTATTTGGTAATTGACTCATTACCTAAATGTCATTACTTGTGTGAAAAATGGTAGATGAGGCGCTGACCGTATGTGTGTGTGTGTGTGTGTGCGTGTGTGTGTGTGTGTGTGTGTATGATTTGAACACAGGGCAGCAGCTCCGTCTGGCCTCACTCCCAGTGTTCCTATGGATGCAGGTTTAGTTAGCGAGGGCTGCATTTTCTCTATGAGGAGAAAAATAGCATTCACACCTCCTCCATAAAACACAAGTAGAGATTGATGTGCAGCACAGCTCAAGATGAAATGCATCCTAAATCATAGAGGAAATGTTCATGTTGCCGCTTTTATCCCCCTACAGCAACATTAATGCTCAACTGGCCTCACATAGAACAAGATATTTCATGAGGTTTTCCTCCCTAACACATTTGTATGAATATATAACTAGACTGAAAATATTACGGCTATTTAATTGGCAATGAAAATGGTTAGCGCTTGTTTGTTTGTTAGCTATCAAGCAAGCTACTTCCTGATAAATAAATAATTATTAAGGACATCGGAAGGTGACACCTTTTGCGGGAAGGGTTCTGCAAAAGAGTAAAGAATATACCCTATTTGTGTTTGTTTGCTAGTTAGTAAGCTCCTTTCTGGTTCATGGATAACAGCATAAAACGATAAAACTAGAGATGCTCGATATTGGCTTTCTTACCAATATCAAATACACCGATATACAGCACTTCATTTCCAATACCAATATAGGCAGCAGCTCTTCCCTCAAACTCATTTTGGTCACATCAGAAATCAGAAATCAGAAAAACTTTATTGCCATTGTAAGTGAACAATTCTCAAACTAGGAACTTTCTTTGGCGACTCAGTGCAAAGTAGAATTCTAAGTAAACATAGAGCATTAAATAAACATAGAACTAACACTAAATAAACATAGAAACCTGAGTAAAAAGTGGAAATCACTGATAAGTAAAGGCATGAGGGTGTTTTTAGTGCAGGTATTATAAGGTGCCAAAAATACTGGTTATAAAGTGACCTTAGTGCAAACGTTATAAAGTGTTCATGAGTTCAAGAGCAGCAGAAAAGTAACTGTTCTTGTGGCGAGAGGTTCTGGTCCAAATGGACCGTAACCTTCTGCCAGAGGGGAGTGGCTCAAATAGTCCATGTCCAGGGTGGGAAGAGTCAGCAAGTATCTGGCCTGCTCGCCCCCTAGTTCTGGAGACGTACAGGTCCTGGAGAGATGGAAGGCTGCAGCCGATCACTGTGAACCACACTGTGATGGAGGAGGTGAGGATGGACTCAATAATGGCCGTGTAGAATTGCACCATCGTCTGGACAAGCAGCTTGGCTTTCCTCAGCTGCCTCAGGAAGTACATCCTCTGCTGAGCCTTCTTGATGATGGAGCTGATGGTCTGCTCCCACTTGAGGTCGTGGGTGATGTTAGTGCAGAGGAAGCGGAAGGAGTCCACAGTTGTGATGGGAGAGTCTGTCAAGACGAGGGGGGGCAGGGGGGCTTTGACTTTCCTGAAGTCCACGATCATCTCCACTGTCTTCTGAGCATTGAGCTCCAGGTTGTTGCAGCTGCACCACGACACCAACCGGTCCACCTCCTTTCTGTAAGCAGACTCATCACCGTCTGAGATGAGCCCGATGAGGGTGGTGTCATCCGCAAACTTAATCAGTTTCACCGAGTCGTGGCCGGAGGTGCAGCTGTTGGTGTACAGGGAGAAGAGCAGGGGGGAAAGTACACAGCCCTGTGGGGATCCCGTGCTGATAGTCCGAGTGTCCGAGACATTCTTCCCCAGCCGCACGCGCTGCTTCCGGTCCGTCAGGAAGTCAGTGATCCACCTGCAGGTGGAGTCAGGCACGTTGAGCTGGGTGAGCTTGTCCTGGAGCAGAGCAGGGAGGATGGTGTTGAATGCAGAGCTGAAGTCCACAAACAGGATCCTGAGAAATCTCATGTAATGCACACTTTATGCTTCCTTTACTGTGACGCCATTTCCCAAACAAACTCAAAATAGAACAAACACTTTAATATGAAATGTAAGTTATAGCGAAAGGGCCATATTTATTTTATTTGGTTTCAACAAAATCACGACCAACAGTTAAAAAAAACAAAGAGCTGGACATCAGGCAGGTAAGGTTTGCAGGAATCTTTAATAGAGATGCTGCAAAGCAGCGGCAGGAACAAAGCAACGATACAGGAAGAGGGAAAAAGTAACAATGAAACGACAACCACTGGCACGCACACCTGAACATAAATAGCCAGGAACTAAATGAGGAACAGGTGCTTGTTATTAACTAAGTGACCAAACTAAGAAACGGCCCAGAAAACACAATGAAATTAACAACACAAGACAACTAACCCAAACTGTCACAAGTAAAGAATATAGAACGTGAGAGTACCCCCCCCTCAAGGACGGATCCCAGACGTCCTAAAAGTCCAAAAGTCATGAGGAGACGGGAAGGGCGGTGGGAGGACTGGTGGTGGGTCGCCGGCCAGACCCCTCCGGGGGTCTGGCCGGGACGACAACGCCGGTGAGACCCCTCCGGGGGTCGGCCGGGACGACGCCTAGGCAGGACCGGAACACCACTGGCACGCACACCTGAACATAAATAGCCAGGAAGTAAATGAGGAACAGGTGCTTGTTATTAATTAAGTGACCAAACTAAGAAACGGCCCAGAAAACACAATGAAATTAACAACACAAGAAAACTAACCCAAACGGTCACAAGTAAAGAATATAGAACGTGACAAAAGTAACTAAAATAACACCTTCTCATACTACCAACAAGAAAGTCAGGTTAGTCTTGATAAATTCATATATAAGAATCCATTCATCTTCTACCGCTTATCCAAGGTCGAGTCGCGGGTGCTGCAACCTAAGCAGGTAAGCCCAGACTTCTACTGCTAGATCACATTAACAAAAGCAAAAACAAATTACAATTCCACCACACAGTGGGGATGTACGAAATCCCAGAGTTACAGGAAGTGATAACATTTGGACCAGTCACCTGCGGGGATTTAGTACATGCCTTTTCTGTGTATGTTTGCAGCTGAGAAGTGCACACAAAAAAAAAAAAAACAAAAAGCAAAACAAATTACAATTACACCATACAGAAGGGTATTGTACCCCTCATTAAAATATTTGATGCACTCCTGTAGTACATCTGTACCTTCCGACTGGTATTTGCAAGTACGGTGAGGTTGGCATGCATGTCATGGGAGCGCGCATGCTCCACTAAAACCTAAACTTTCCAGCGTGCCACAAATACATAGTGATTTTCTAACTTGGTCCTTTTACTGTATTTCTGGATAGGTATGCCTGTATCAACATAGCTTTTGTATACTGTGCACTTTGGGAGTTTTATAGTTATCAATACAGCAGACAAAAAGGGACATTTCATTATCATGAAAATAGTAAAGCATCTCATAGTTTAGGTTTAAGTGGAGAGTGCGGGCTGCCGGCATGCAAACACCCGTCAGAAGAAATAGATGTACTACAGGAGTCCGTCAATGAGTGGTACAGTCCCATTCCGTGTGGTCTAATTGTAATTTATTTTCCTTTTTGTTTTTGTGTTTTGCCCTTCTCGGTTGCAACATACAATGAAAAGGCAAGTACCAAATCCTCAGAGGTGATTGGCCCAAATGTTATCACTTCCTGTAACTCTGGGATTTGGTACATCCCCTTCTGTGTGGTGGAATTTTTATTTGTTTTTGTTTTTTGTAAATATGTTTTGGACCTCTCGACCACCGTACTTTGCAGGTCAATCACAGGAATGTAAAAAAACAAAAAAACAGAAGCAAGAAAAATCTTGGAGCACCTTGTTTGTGTTTCCTTGCTTGTTGCTATTAAGGATGATGTAAGATGAAGGGATCATACAATACCTTTAGTTATTCTGGGGTTGGGCGGCATGTCCTTGGTGAATCAAACTACATAAAGGACAAAATGATAAAAGCAGAGATGGGAGACTTGAGTCACATGATTTGACTCGAGTCAGACTTGAGTCGCTATTTTTAGGACTTCTGACTTGCTTGACAAATGTTGCTTGACAAATGTCAGTCGAAAAGACTCGACTTGACTTTGACTTGATGTTCTTGACTTTAGACTTAACTCGGACTTGAGCTAATTGACTTGAAATGACTTGTTTTTGGTTTATCGCTTTGTTGTATTTTGCAAATATCCGAAATATACCTGTATTTTATTATTATTATTATCATTATTTAAGTATTTTAACAATTCGGTTTTCGGCTGCTTTATTTTATGCATGCAGTCTGGCAGAACACAACATGGATAAACCGGAAGAAAAAGAAGACACAGAAAGATTTTGTGAATGTTTGTTTATATACCTTATTTCCAAACAGTGCCGTAACACGGCAGTCAAACGGCTCAAACATAACAGAATGTCATTTTTATTCATCCTCTTCCTGTTGAAAAGCCTCAGTTACCGCTGAAGTTGTGTTGTTCTCCTCACGTAGCAGTCCAGCCTTTTCAAATCAGTTGGGGAAAAATGTTGTAATTTCACCTTTGACCCAGGTCAAGGGTCACACAAATCCTCTGTGTTTATAGCTGTCTCGGGGAACGCCCGTTAATTGAAGCATTAAAATCATCAAGAATTTGCGAATTAAGTTGTACATTTTTCACAATGTTGTATGTATGTACGAGAAAAGATTGTCACGTTACAAGAGTAAAAACGTAACTTTACGGAAATTAAAGTTGTAACGTCATTTTAAAGGCATTGCCTAAGACCGCTATAAACCGGGGAGTTGTGTGTGGATGGGGCGTGGTATTAGAGTGTAGCGGTGAGACGATGCTAGACCAAGCTAACCTGGTTGTGTCCAAATGCTCTGTTTTGTTGTCCCGTTATAAATAAAAGCTTGTCTAAAGCCAGAGGGAAGTCCCCCCCCCCACTGAAGAGCGATGCTGTAGTTTCCCTTTGACACGTATGACACAATGACATGTAAAATTACCACTTTAAATCTTGTAATACTACCACTGTAAAATGATGACTTTTAATCTAGTAAATGTACAACTTTTAATGTCGTAAATATAAATAAATAATAATAATAAAAATAAATAAAAAAATAAATGTGAAACATGTGAAATTGTGAATCACCTTAGTTGCGTTTGTTTTTAGCTAGCAGGTTTATTATCACTAATAAACATAGAAAAGTAATAGGATGGGTTTAAATCAATGGAGCAAATGTTGAATTGACCAAATGCAATCACATGATGTTCCTTAATGTAAGTTTTTAGCATACTTAAAACAAAGAAACCATCCCATAATATAATGTTAGACAAATGGCAAAAATGTAAAGGTGTTCAGAAAAATACAGTGGGTCCTTACCGGCACACAGTTTGCAAGTAAGTAAGTAAGTAATTTTATTCATAATTCTGCAAAAACTCAAACAGTGTATTAAAAAAACACCTTTTTTGGGTACAGTGCATTTATTGGATCTCATTATAATGCATAGGTGTGTCTTCCGTTGACAGGGGACATGTAAGGGTGCAGACTGTGTTAAGAAAGGTCGGGTTTATCCCTCAGGCACCATGTGCAGTTCAAGGGTCCAATTCTGATGCCTAATCTAGGAACGCTTGAATTGCCTTTCAGCGGCTGCACGACTGGCGCTTGGCCAGGAAAATTGGTTCCAGCGTGGCACCAACACTGTTGGCCTGGAACAAAGAGATGCTCGTAACGGGCGATGTGCGTGTGTGCTTAGTGCAATGTCCACTCTGCCAAAGTGTGAAACAAGGAGCAGCAATGTGTTGGTGAAATGAATTCTAGTGCTCTCCCAGCCTGGAACAACAATGTCTTATTGTGTGCAATTCTTTACATTTGCTTTTCTGTACATACTCCTATAAACAGGCACGCTGCCCACGTTATATAAAGAACATCATGATGTCCAATTGTCAAAAAACATGGCGTGATCTTTTTGTGCTGGCCTGAAGAGCAAACACAAGACAGATGGCGTCACAATGCTGCCAATACTACAATGCACTTATTGTGCAGCTAAGGTATAAACATGAATATAATAATGATAATAATGTCACTCTCATTGTTTGGCTCATAATAATAAAAAACAACTGAATAGTTATAGTACTTAAAGTAATAGCATTCTGTTGTTGTCAACGCAAACACAGTCTTGTTTGTGTAAGCTAACTCTTCTACTACTGAAACACTGCACACCAAAAGGGTCAACATTTGTCCAAACAGGCACCCTCTACTCTGTTGTTTGTGCTGTTATTTTCCTGGCATATTTATGTTATTAATCTCCAGATTTTAACCCCATAAATTGAATCATACAGAAATTTCTCTCACAACTCAATGCTCTCTACAAAAATGTACTCACTATAACTTTAGGGGTGTTTAGCAAAATTACCACCAAATTTGGGACACATCCTTTAAAGACTAGGCGGACAAGTACACATGTAAAATTTGAGTAAGACTGGTTGAAAAACATGGCTGCCACCAGGTTTTGCACATACATTTATTTTCTACAATGCTGGTAATGTGTCACACTCCTCTGTGACTTAGGCAGGTTGGTCTTATGTTCCACTCACTGCCTTGTCTTGTGTACCCTCTGCAGACATTGGCCAGCCGTGAGTCAGGTGGTTCTTCTGCATCAGTCGCACCTGTTTCCAATCCGGCTCCACCTCCTTTTATACCTGTGATTGCTGCTAGAGGGTACTGGATTATTTTTCCATGTCTGGCGCCCATGCCACACCTTTGTCGCCTGTGTCCCCGTCGCTCTATAGTTACGTGTTTAGATTCTGTTAGTTTTGTCTGTTTTTCTACCCTCCTGCTAGTACAGTAGTTCGCCTGACTCACAGGTAGTTTTATGTTTAGTCTTCTTCATCCTGGCCGCGGTGCTCCTGTGGTTTCCTTTTATGCACCGACGCTTTATGTTTGAGAACTGCTCTGTCTCTTGCAACACTGAGTAAAGAGACTTACCAGACCTGCACGGCCTCGTCTCCGCATCTTGGGAACCTGCCCTCCTGCTCCGACGCTCTCGCGTAACATAATAATCCAGTCAACACCATGGATCCCGTGGAAAATGAACAACTTCGTTTCGCCCTCAACGCCCAGGGCCAAACAATCAGCTGCCATGAGCAGATGCTGGAGGATCTCTCCACGTTGGTCCGCGACATGCACGCCCGGATTATTTCCATCCCGTTTTTGGCCACGGCAGAGCCCTTACCGCCACAGACCACGGCCCCATCGGCTCTTCATCTGGTGAATCCCCTTTCACGGGAGCCCAACATCCCGCACCCGACAAGGTATGAGGGGGACTTTGGCGGCTGCAGGCTATTTTAACATCAATGCCTCCTCGTGTTCAACCAACAGAGCCACACTTATTCCTCTGACTCCGCCAAAGTGGCATATATTATTGGCTTGCTTGCAGGTCACGCCCCCAAATGGGCAATGGTGGTATGCGAGAGCAAGCCCGAACTTCTTTCCAGTGTACCACTTTTTGTGGAGGAGTGTAAGAGTGTGTTCGACCATCCTCTCAGGGAACGAGAGGCAAGATTACGCCTCTTGGCCGTACGCCAAGGTGCGAGCTCGGTAGCGGGCCACTCGATCACATTCCGCATCTTAGCGGCAGAAAGCGGTTGGTGTTAGACGTCTTTTCGGTGTGTGTTTTTGGCCAGTCTCAGTTCTCGTCTGCAGGAGTTGGAATCCCGGGACGAGACGCGGACTCTTGACGAACTATTTTCTCTCTCCATCCGGCTGGACAACCGTCCAGCCGTGACCATCAGCGAGGAGTGCACCCGCCTCAGCTCCCGAGTCTGCCTCCGAGACGCCGAGATGAGACACTTCCCTTTTCGCCTCCACAGCCGCTCGCGCCGTTGGAGGTTCCTGGAGAGGTGGTTCCAATGCAGCTGGGGGCCAATCATCTGTCAGCGGAGGAGGGAATTCGCCGTGTGCGGCTCCGTCTCTGCCTCTACTGTGGTTCGGCGGGTCATCTCATCTCCCGCTGCTCCATCCGGCCCACCCCGCGGCGGCCGGCTTCGACAAAGAGTTCAGGTGACTGGCTTCCTCCTCCTTCTCCGACATCTTCGCCATCGATGGGCCGTCTGCAAGTGGAGGGTATGTTGTCGTGGGAGGGTAGGGTTCGGCGGTCTGTCTGTGCCCTTGTGGACTCGGGCGCAGACGAAAACTTTATTGACTGTGACTTGGTAAAGAAACTTAATATCCCTGCGGTTCATGTTGAGAGATGTAGGAATGTGCGTTCCCTTGATGGTCGCCATCTAGCGTCCATAACTCACCAGACACATTCTATTACTCTCTCTCTCTCTCCGGTAACCACCAAGAGTCTATTCGTTTGTTCGTAATTCCCTCACGTTCGGCTCCGGTCCTTCTTGGTCTTCCCTGGTTGCACCGACATAGCCCTTTAATTGATTGGTCCTTATTCAAGATCTCCAGTTGGAGCACATTTTGTCATTCTCACTGTCTACGCTCAGCCTCGTCCTCTAGCTGTCTTTCTATCTCACCTCCAGCCGCTCCGGATCTCTCACTGGTTCTGGAGGAGTATCACTCTTTTGGGGAGGTTTTTAGTAAAGACCACGCCATGTTGCTCCCCGCCCACCGTCCCTATGATTGCGCCATAGACCTCTTGCCCGGTGCACCACTCCCGGCATCCAGACTATATAACATTTCTCAACCCGAACAGAGGGCCCTTGAGGAGTACATCTCCTCCTCTCTCGCTGCAGGTCATATTTGGTCTTCCTCCTCTCCGTTGGCGGCAAGATTTTTTTTTGTCCAGAAGGACGCCTCCTTGCCCCCATGTATCGATTTTCGATCCCTAATGCTATTACGGTGAAAAATAAGTATCCTTTGCCCCTCTTAGATTCCGCCTTTACTCCGCTTCACTGCGCTGTCATTTTTACTAAGTTGGATTTACGTAATGCTTATCACCTCATCCGCATCCGCAACGGAGATGAGTGGCGCCTTTAACACACCGCTAGGGCATTTTGAGTATTGTGTGATGCCTTTTGGGCTTACTAACGCCCCTGCGGTTTTTCAGCATCTTATTAATGACGTCCTCCGCGATATGATTGGTCAGTTTGTTTTTGTTTACTTGGATGACATTCTCATTTTCTCTTCCTCTTTGGAACTTCACCAGCAGCATGTGCGTCTCGTTCTCCAGAGACTGCTGGAGAATCGGCTGTATGTCAAGGCAGAGAAATGTGTCTTTCACTTACCTTCAGTGTCCTTTCAGGGTTTTATTGTGGAGAAGGGTCAACTTCGATCCGACCCGGTCAAGATCCAGGCGGTGGTTGGTTGGCCCACGCCAACATCTAGAAAGCTTCTGCAGAGGTTCTTGGGCTTCGCCAATTTTTACCGGCGATTCATTCGGAATTTTAGTAAAGTGGCCGACCCGCTAAACAAGCTAACATCTGCTAAGGTTCCGTTTGAATGGTCGCCGGGGGCCGATCGGGCTTTTCGGCGGCTCAAGTCTCTTTTCACCTCGGCACCGGTTCTTGTCCACCCTGATCCTTCTCTCCCTTTCTTTGTTGAGGTTGATGCTTCCGAGACAGGGGTTGGGGCCGTGCTCTCCCAGCATCCCAGTACCGACCAGAGGCTGCACCCCTGCGCGTTTTTCTCCAGGCGTCTCACACCCACTGAACGGAATTATGATGTTGGCAATCGGGAGATGTCGGTCCTTGCCCTGCAGGAGTGGAGGCACTGGTTGGAGGGAGCGGCTCATCCTTTCGTTATCTACACGGACCACAGGAACCTATTATACATCCGTTCTGCTAGACGTCTCAACCCTCGTCAGGCTCGGTGGGCCCTGTTTCTGACCAAATTTGATCATACACTCACCTATCGCCCGGGCTCATTCAATGGCAAACCGGATGCCCTCTCCAGGATACATGCTCCACAAGTGGAGGATCCCTCCCCTGAACCCATCATTCCCCAGTCCCGTATCTTGGGTGGTCTTCAGTGGGAGGTCGAGAAGCGAGTGACCGAAGCCAGTAGGGACACCCTTACCCCTGCTGGATGCCCTACACGGAGATTGTTTGTTCCACGGACCCTCCGTTCAGAGTTATTGACTTAGACCCATTGCTCCAAGATTGCTTGCCATCCCGGGGCCAGACGCACCGCCTTTCTTCTCTCTCAGCGGTTTCGGTGGCCTTCACTTCACGCCGACACCAAGAGCTATGTGGCGGCCTGCCCCATCTGTGCTAGGAGTAAGTCATCCAACCAGCCGCCGTCTGTTTTTCTACCCTCCTGCTAGCACAGTAGTTCGCCTGACTCACAGGTAGTTTTATGTTTAGTCTTCTTCGTCCTGGCCGCGGTGCTCCTGTAGTTTCTTTTTATGCACCGACGCTTTATGTTTGAGAACTGCTCTTTCTGTTACAACACTGAGTAAAGAGACTTACCAGACCTGCACGGCCTCGTCTCCGCATCTTGGGAACCTGCCCTCCTGCTCCGACGCTCTGGCGTGACATAATGTGGTTACCTATTGTATAGGGTAGTACTGGATTACTTGATTTTCAAAGCTATTATTAACTTTGGTTATTCATTCAAGAATATAATAGAGCTTTTTAGTCTTCCACTTCACAAATGATGGGAAAAATGGGAAATGAATCACTTCCCTTTACAAATGTTCACCTTGTAAACAATCCACAGAGCAGAAAAACCTATAAAAACTTTAAAAAATGCTCAAAATTATTTAAAAAAAACACAATCAAATAAGACAATAAAATAGCTTTGAAAAGGGTGAGATGCAAAAATGGATAAAACAAAAAAAAAAATTATGAACTAAATCAGGAATAGAATAATCAGAAATAAAAAAAAATAAAACAATAATGACATAATTGGTAATCATTGGATGAATTGCGATTGAATTGCCCTGCGATTGACTGGCGACCAGTCCAGGGTGTACCCCGCCTCTCGCCCAAAGCCAGCTGGGATAGGCTCCATCAACCCGCGACCCTAATGAGGATAAGCGGCGTAGAAAATGAATGAATGGAAAAAAAGGATGAATTGATAAAAAAAATTATGGTGAATAAAAATTTAATAAAAAATAAATAAAAGACAGAAAAATATAATAAAAGTAGGAAGAAGTGTAATTAATTAAAGTTGGATATAATTGGATAAAATAACTTTTAACAATAAATTATGTATTTAAACGATGCTTATAATTCCATTTAAACAAAATAAAAATAAATCAAGAACTTGATACTTGGTAATACATGGATGGAAAGTAGTTTATTAAAATGCAAATAAATCCACATTTTGGTTCAGCAACACACTGTATGTCAGAATCTTCAGAACAATGATTGTGTCAACCTCTTCTTTTTTTCCCACTCAGATATTATTGGAGTGAAATTGTAATGGTACAAAATATTACATTTTTATAAAACACTTGGTACTAAGATTGGTAACAGTAATTCAGAGTGGATCCTACCTCTTTCTTAGGCATAGAACCATATGTGCTTTGGTCATGTGATCTTAATATTGTGCTATGATTTATCGTCGCCACTGCAGGTCTGTGAGGTCAGAGCCATCAAACAGAGCGGCTGTTTAACCCTGACCCCTTAGGTTAGGGACCGTCAACATATACAGTATATTGCCGCCTTCAATCGCCAGTGTGCAAGGCACCACTATATATATATATATATATATATATATATATATATATATATACACAGTGAGGGAAAAAAC